>NW_026495432.1:0-11070 GCF_026875155.1 Cherax quadricarinatus | reverse complement strand
TTATGGATTTTTTAAAGGGATAGACATGTGTCTGCGAGCCTCTGTAGGTGGGACACTGTACTTGTTGTGGAGGAACTTCAGTTGGCATTCGCTTTCTTTACTACACTTTTCCCCTATCAATTCCCCTGACATGCATGGGTCAAAGTGGATTCCCAGATATTTTACTGATGAAACCAAAGTGATGGGCTCCCCATTACATGGACATTAAAATTATTTACCCTTCTCAGTTTATGTTTCGTGCCAAAGAAAATGGCTTCATTTTTTCCGAGGTGTTAATTGATAGTTTGTTGTCTACTAACCATTTGTCAGGACTCCATTTCCCAGTGTTAAAACATTAGCTACATGACTCACGAAATCGTAATGACACCATTGCAAACAAACCATACCACGGGCGGGGATAAAACTCGCGATCAGAGGTCTCAAAACTCCAGACCGGGCTAACGGAGACGTTAGCCACGGGACCAGCAATATCTTGCGGGTCTTTACCTGACATTAAGATAGCACTTTTCATCTGAAATACAGCAGCAGTTTGCGCTGGACACTGATAGGCATCCCATTAACTGGTAAATGAATAATTAAATAAGCAAGTTCAGTAGACTGATGGCAAGTACAACGCAGTTTCATTTGCTAGCGGAGTCCTTTCGAAGGCTGAACGTAATTATACAGTTACTGAGCAAGAAGTTTTAGCAATAGTATGGTCTTTAAATCACGTCCGAAAGCATTATTTATCAGTACCCTGTTCATGTCTTGACACAGGATGCGACCCCCACCAGTCCAGTAACACTCAGGTTGCGACCCACACCAGTCCACTAACACCCAGGATGAACCCACACCAGTCCACTAACACCCCGGATGCAACCCCCATCAGTCCACTAACACCCCGAATGCGACCCACACCAGCCCCCTAACACCCAGGATGCGACCCACACTAGTCCACTAAACCCAGGATGCAACCCACACCAGTCCACTAACACCCAGGATGCAACCCACACCAGTCACTAACATCCAGGATGCGACCCACACTAGTCCACTAACACAGGATGCGACCCACACCAGTCCCCCTAACACCCCGGATGCGACCCACACCAGTCCACTAACACCCGGATGCGACCCACACCCAGTCCACAAAAACCCAGGATGCGACCACACCAGCCCACTAACACCCAGGTGCGACCCACACTATCCACTAACACCCAGGATGCGACCCCATAGTCCACAAACACCCAGGATGCGACCACACCAGCCCACTAAAACCCAGGATGTGACCCACACTAGTCCACTAACACCCCGGATGCGACCCACACTAGTCCACTAACACCAGGATGCGACCCACACCAGCCCACTAACACCCAGGATGCGACCCCCACTAGTCCACTAACACCCCGGATGCGACCCGCACTGTCCACTAACACCCGATGCGACCGCACTGTCCACTAACACCAGGATGCAACCACTCATCCACTAACACCCAGAATGCGACCCACACCAGGGCCACTAACACCCAGGATGCGGGCCCACACTAGTCCACTACACCCAGGATACAACCCACACCAGTCCACTAACACCCAGATGCAACCCACACCAGTCACTAACATCCAGGATGCGACCCACCAGTCCACTACACCCAGGATGCAACCCACACCAGTCCACTAACCCCCCAGGATGCAACCCACACCAGTCACTAACACCAGGATGCAACCACACCAGTCCACTAACACCAGGATGCAACCCACACCAGTCCACTAACACCAGGATGCAAACCCCCACCAGTCCACTAACACCAGGATGCGACCCACACTAGTCCACTAAACACCCCGGATGCGACCCAACTAGTCAAAATAAAACCCAGGTACCATTTAAACATGGGTGACAGGGACAGGACCAGCAGTGTTTGGAAACACGTCCCTAATGTTATCCACCCGTACCGTAACCCATTGCCATTGTGGCCCTAGTAATTTCTTTACTTAAAGTCTAACTGTAAGTTAATTATTAAATTTTTCTAAGTAAAAAGATAATTTTTTTTGGATTTTTTAACCTGACTTGAAAGGTGCTGTTAGTGTGCAGAATTTTTCCAGCCTAGATAGAAAGTGACCTGAAGGTGTCATCAGGGGGTTGGGCCCTCACTAGTTTTGAAGGTTTTTTCATTATCCATTCCTGTCCATTTTTTTTTGCAGATGCGATTGTTTAAAATTTTTATGGTGCTTAAAAGGTTTGAGATCCCCCGGGACATGATCCCCAGGTTTTTGGGCTTTTGGTGTTTCGCTCTATTGTGGAAAGGAATTTGTTTTGTACTTGATGAAGATTTAATTTCCTGGGTGTTTCCCCTATCGAGTAATTAAAATTTTCATCTTTTGAACTTCTTTTTTTTTCTGAACCCCACTGAAAGATTGGGTTTGATTTTGCCAAAAGCCTTGCAGTGTCGCAATGGAAGACATGTCTGCTTATTCGGGTGTCTTCTGCAAAGGAAGACCGGTGCTTGGCTGAAAAACCTTGTCTATGTGGATAGGGAGGGGAAAACAAGATGGAAGCAAAGTACTGGGGCCTTGTGGAAAAAGGCTTTTCACCGTAGCTGCATCGGATTTTTACTTTTTTGCGACTACTCCCCTGTGTTCGGGAGTGAGGAAATTATAGATCCATCAAAGATTTTTCCTGTTTTTCCTTTAGCACGCATTTTGTGTGCTTTTTCCCCCAAATGGTCCCCACTTGTCGAAGGTTTTTGGGCAAAGTTGTATTTTATTCCCTCTGCATTCTTTTTATCTTCTAGTGCTTTTAAAGACCTTGTGTAGTAAACCAATATTTGGGAAAACGGAAGGAGCAAAATTTTTAAAAACCCCCATTTTTGCCCGGTGTTGTGAAAATGAGGGGTTTTCTAGAGGGGTGGTGATCTTCTTCTTGGGGCCCCTTTTCAAAGATTTTTATGTTGGGATGTTAGTGCTATCGGTCTTTTAGTTATTTGTGTTGCTTTACTCCCCCAATTTGGAGTGGGGCTTTGGGTGTTGTTTTTAGTATGGGGACAAACCCCCGTGCCATGCTCCTCTCATAGGTTTGGTTTAAAGGCTCGTGTAAATGGGGGGCTTCTTGAAGTTCTTGTTGAACACGGGGGTTCCCAGATTTGGGCCCTTTGGGGGCAGAGTCCCCGGGGGCATGTCATTTATCGCCTTTTTCGAAGTCTTTTGGCGTCAGGAAAACAGGGGATGGTTGTTTTTAACCCAAATTTTGGGGGCTTTTTCAAAAAAAATTTTTTTTGGGATCTTCGACTTTCAGTCTGGTTGCTTGCTAAAAACTAAATTTATATTGGGCTTGAGTAGCTCATCATGTTGTTTAAGTGGGACCCCAATACTGGACGTTGTTTCTGACTTTGTTTTGGAAAAAGAAATATTTTGGGGGTTTTTTTCCCGTTTTTCTTTTTTTAGGGCCCCTTTTAGTTTTTCCCCGCGATTCCGGGACTCCTATAAGTTCCTTTAGCTTGGTTCGATGCTTGTTTTTCTCGGGACCGGTCCCCCTTTACGCATTTCAGTTATATTGACCTCTTTTAGCCGCTCTGTTATTTTTTTTCCGTCGCCTAAAAAGGGAGTCCCTGTCTCTTTTTCTATTTTACATCTACCCCTCCTTTTTCTTGGGTTTTTAAAAGCCTTGGGGCATACTCGGTGCCCCCCCAATTTTAATCTGTTTTTGGCATAAGTTGGGGTCGGTTTTTGTTATTTTTCCCTTCCCCAGCTTAAAATCGGTTGGGAAAGGGTTTACTTGGCCCCACTTTATGTTTTTGTTTTAAAGTTGAATTTGGTGAAATCCCTTCGGGGGATAGTTTTCATTATGTCGGTCGGGGGGCTCCACACATAATGTCTAAACCCTAAATTATGTTTTTTATCTGAGTTATTGTTTTTGATATGGTGACTTTCCCTTATCGATCACTTTTGTTAGTAAAGAGGGAGGTTGGGGATTCCCCATCTAGTAGGCTCTATTTTTTGGCGGGTTTTTAAATTGAATTTTGTGCAAAATTTAAAAAGCTGGTGGTGTGAGTTTTCATCAGAGCTGCCCCGGTTTTTTATTACTGCAACAATATTTTTTTTGCTATATTCCTCCATTTTAGGTGCCTTTAAGTTAAAAACCCCCGGGGAGCAAGATTTTGGGGTGCAGGGCTGGAAGATTTTCCAGACATGGTCTTTTTTTAACAGCTGTTCCTGGAATTGTGGGATTTTTGCACCGGGGGGTTTGTAGATTTCCCAAAATAAATTTGGTTTTGGTTCTGCCTTTTTTGCAAAAACTTCCATTTACACCCCTTTGAGGCTTTTTGCGTTCCCCAATACGAGGGTCATTACTGGGAAATTTAAGGGTTTAAATTTTTACTTGTATGTTAGCAAAAAAAATAAAAAATTCATTCCCTCTCTTTCTGTAGTTAATTCATCGGACCCTTTTGGCCCACTCTTCTTGAATTTGGTTCTGCTAGGGACTGGCTTTGACATGTGAGGGCAGTCTTTTCCTTTTCCTTTTTTGCGGGACAAAAAAAAGGTTTTTTAAAAAGCCTGGCCATTTGCCCGTGGGTACTACAAATTTGGGGTTTTCTCTCCCCCTTTAGTACTATGATTGTGGGGTTTCCCCAAAACCTTTGAAAAAATTGGGAACGAAGATATTTGGACACGTTTGTGAGAAATTTTTTTAAACATGATTTAGCTTCAGTTGTTTTACTCTGTCTTAAAACATTCGCATACCCAATGCTGAAATTTCATCCTGGCTACATGTTCCTTGGCCCCAGCCCCGGATGATCTTACGATTTTGTTCTGGGTGTTTTGCAGCTATCTTTCAGTTTTTTTTTGTAAAGGCAGAGTACCAAGAAGGAAGCCCTAATCCATTTGGATTGTATAAGGGTAGACATGTGTCCTGCGAGCCTCTGTAGGTAGGCACTGTATTGTCTGTGGAGGAAAATTCAGTCTGGCCCTTCGCCCTTTTTTTACTACATGTTCCCCATCAAATTTTCCCGAATGCATGGGTCAAAGTGGATTCCCGATATTTTTCTGATGAAACCAAAATGAAAGGGCTCCCCATTACATGGCATTAAATTTTTTTACCCCTTTTAGTTTGGGGTTTTGTTTCCAAAGAGAAAGGTTCAAATTTTCCCCGGGGTAAATTTATAGTTTGTTTTTTCTATAACCCCTTTGTGCAGGGCTTTCCCGTTCCGTGTTTTTTAAAATTAAACTAAAGACTCACGAAAGTAAGACCCATTGCAAAAAAACCATCCCGGGCGGGGAAAAGAACCCGCGATCAGAGAGTCTCAAAACTCCAGACCGGGCTAACCCGGGGGGTTAGCCACTGGGCCGCAATATCTTGCGGGTCTTTACCTGACATTAAAAATAGGGACTGTCATTTTTGCATACAGCAGCAGTTTGCGCTGGGGCATGATAGGCATGCATTAACTTTGGGAAAAGAATAATTAAATAAGGGAAGTTCAGTAGACTGATGGCAAGTACAAAGCAGGTTGCATTTGCTAGCGGGGAAATCCTTACGAAAGGTGAAAAGTAATTATACGTAAAATGAGCAAGAAGTTTTTTGAATAGATGGGCTTTAAATCACGTCCGAAAACATTATTTTTCAGTACCCTGTTAAAGTCTTTACCCCAGGATGCGACCCCCACCAGTCCGTTTCCCCCTTAGGTTGCGCCCCCACCGTCCACTAACACCCCGGATGAACCCACAACCCGTCCAATAAAACCAGGATGCAAAACCCCAAACAGTCCACTAAAAACCCCGAATGGCCCCCACCAGTCCCCCTAACACCCAGGGTGCGACCCCCACTAGTCCCCTAAACCCAGGATGAAAACCCCCACCATTTCCCCTAACACCCAAAGGGTTTCAACCCACACCAGTCCCTAACATCCAGGTGGACCCCCACTGTCCACTAACACCCCGGTTTCGACCCCCCACCAGTCCACTAACACCCCGGATGCGACCCACACCCGTCCCTAACCCCCGGATTTGGGCCCCCCAAAATGTCCCCTAAAAACCCCGGGTTTCGACCCCCACCAGCCCCCTAAAAACCCAGGATGGCCCCCACTAGTCCCAACACCCCGGATGCGACCCCACTAGTCCACTTAAAAACCCCGGGGTGCGACCCCCAAACCCGCCCACTTAAAACCCCCGGGTGGACCCCCCACTAGGGCCAAACCAGGATGCGACCCACATAGTCCACTAACACCAGGTTTCGACCCACCCAGCCCACCCAAACCCGGATGCGAAAACCCAAAACCAGGTCCCCCCCCATAACACCCGGATGCGACCCCCACCCGTCCCTAAAAACCAAAGGGTGCAACCCCCAACAGTCCACTAACACCCGAATGCGACCCACACCGGCCCCTAAAAACCCAGGATGCGGGCCCACACTAGTCCACTAAAACCCCGGGTTTAAACCCCCCCACCGGTCCACTAACACCCCGGGTGCAACCCACACCGTCACTAACATCCAGGATGGCCCACACCAGTCCACTAAAAACCCAAAGGGTGGGAACCCACACCCGTCCCCTAACCCCCCAGGAAGAAACCCCCACCCGTCCAAATAAAATCCCCCCGGGATTGGGGAACCCACCCCCGTCCACTAAAACCCGGGGTGCAACCCACCCAAATCCATAACCCCCCAGGATGCGACCCAACCCCTAGTTCCAATAAAAACCCCGGATGCGGGCCCACACTAGTCCAAAATAAAACCCCCCCCGGGTTTCCCCCTGAAACTGATGGGTGAAAAGGGGGCAGGGGCCGGGGGTGTTTTAAGGGGAAAAAAACTCCCCCAAAGTTATCCACCCGTACCGTAAAACCCCTTGCCCATTGTGGGCCCTAGTAATTTCTTTTCTTAAATTTTAAAAGTAAGTTAAAATTTTTAAATTTTCTAAGTAAGGAGATAATTTTTGTTTGGATTTTTTAACCCCCGGGGGGTTGGCCCCCCAGGGTTTAAACCCCAAAAAAGTCCGTGCGTATCGAGGCTGTCTAAAATAATTTTCCTTTTTGGTTCCCCTTCTTGGGCCCCCAGGATGCCACCCGTTACAAAAACGCGATTTCTAAAAAACTTAGAGGCTCCCGTGATACTAGAAAGGACCCGCCCTTCTAGCATCCCGCCTTTTTACTGGGTTTTTTTAACAAGGGAGTCGTATCCTGGGGCCAATTATTCCCTTAGAATTCACTAAAATTATTTGTGCTTTAGGATTAACAAATGGTAGGTACTTAAACTAGAGAAAGTGCAATTTAATAAGGGGTTTTTTTAATGATGTTAGGAGTTTTTATTATCAAATTTTTAAAAAATCAAAAAATAAAATAATATCACTTTCGGTTAGTTGTATTGTGCGAAAGCAATTTTCCAATTTATAATTCTTAATTTTTCCCCCCTTGGTACAAATTAAAAATTTTTAAGATATTTTAAAAAATGTTTTTAAATAAATTTGTGTGTATGGTGTAAATGCTGTAAGTAGTTGCTTTTCTTCCGGGCTCGAAAAGAAATTTAAAAAAAGTGATGACAAAAGTCCTCCCAAATAAAAAAAATAAATTCTTGACCAACTGGCAAACAGAACGTCTGTTTGGGAAAATTAAAAAGTTTGCTAAGCCCAATAGCAATATAACAAGCAACTGCGACACAGAATCAGGAACAAGGAGATAATAAACGACACTAAGTAGGGACCCATTGCAGAATCCTCCACAAAAGTTACAAAACTCCCATACTACTGAATCTAAGTTCAGCATAAGAAAATCCCCGACTGTGACAGTACACAGATACCAGTACAAGTTAGGTCAGAAGCTACAGCTCAGGACCTGAGTTGCTCAGAGTGTCTATGCGACACACAACCTCAGTACAACGTCGAAAATCACTAAGTCTAGACAATGTTCTGTGAACAGAGTTCTACAGAACCAACAACAAGAAAGCGACAGAGACGATCTTCCAACAAGGGCCAATAAAGGAGAGTTAGGCACGTCTTGTCAGGAATACGTCCAACCACCAAGAGAGTCTAGCCCAGACTGACTACTCCAGGTGAGGTGTGAACAAGCCCCCTCTATCACATGATTGCTCCAGGGACAGTCGCTGCCCAGCAACACCGAGAAGCCAGCAGGGAAACTAGCAACGAGCGATAATTACAATAGTTAAACAATCAAGACTTGAACTATGAGCACTGAATAATATATATATAAATGTTACATCCTATCTAATAAATATAACTAAGTCAAATAATAATATAAAGCAATATATTTACGATTTAGCCATTATCGCAAATATAAGCAATATAAAATTATATGAAAAGGTAATACACATTATATACATTGTGACCCATTCAGGGGTCGCAACAGCCACCAACACCAGACGACTAACACCCAGGTACCTATTTACTGCTAGTTGAACGGGGACAATAGATTAAGAAACACGCCCAATGTTTCCAACTTTGCGAGGGCTAGAACCACGGACACCCAGTATGTGAAGTGAGAGCATTGCCTACCAGATACCAGATACCAGATACCAAGCCACGGGACGCCTATTATTCAGGGACTGATTTTCGTGTTCAAATTTGGTAGTAATCCTTCTAGAATTTTCCAATTGTACATTATCATGTATCTTTCTAGCCTGCATTCCAGGGAATACAAGTCAAGGAACTTCAACTGTTCCCAGTAATTTAGATGCTTTATCATAATTTTTGTGCCATGAAGCTTCTCTGTACATTCTCTAGGTCAGCAATTTCACCTGCCTTGAATGGTGCTGTTAGTGTACAGCAATATCCCAGCCTAGAGAGAACAAGTGATTTGAAAAGAATCATCATGGGCTTGGCATCCCTAGTTTTGAAGGTTCTCATTATCCATCCTATCATTTACGTAGCAGATGTGGGAGATACATTGTTGTGGTCTTTGAAAGTGAGATCCTTTGACATGATCACTCCCAGGTCCTTCACTTTAGTTTTTCGCTCTATTGTTTGGTTTTAATTTGTTTTATTCTCTGATACACTTTTATTTTCTTCAAATTTCTTATCAAGTAATTTAAAATTTTCTTCATTGAATTCATAGTGTTTTTGCGGCTATTTAAAGTTTTGGTTGATTTTCCCATCTGGAGTCGCGTGTCAGGGGTGGATGACGTTTTCATCTGTCCAGGATGATATTCACAGGGTTGGGCCCCGGAGGCTGCACGGAAAATTGTTAATACCTTTTCGACGCCCGGAGGGGTAAGGGGTTTGTGAGAAATTTTAGTTATTCGCAAAAAGGTTTTTTAGTCCGACGTGAAAAATCATTCAGATTATCGACCTTTGTGTGATTTCGATTTACCAAATACAAAGTCATTTTTTACACTTGAGTATTTCACTATATTTTTTCGGGCATCGTGAAATTAAATCCTTTTTGAAGAAGGAGCCCCTAATTTTTTTTTTAATTTATTAAGTCGTCGTACGGAGTCATTAAATTTTACGACAAGTTGTGTGTTCTTTTTTTGCCATTCAGGAAGTCTTCTAGTTTTTTTTTGCTTAAAGTTAATACCTTCAAAATACTTCTGCTCCTCGGGTTAAATTTTTTGCACTCATTTAAACCTCTTTACAAAATATATCTAAATAATTATGTTTTGGTTTTTGGACTTTTTTTATTTAATCCCGTTCATGTTTTGTTATTTTAATTATGAACAAAATAATTGCTGTAATGGCAAAATCAATTGATCAACAACCAAAGAGGGATGTAGGGGCAAGAGTGACTAGTCCCTTTAAAGTTCACTATACAAATAGTGGAGTCTAAGAAAAAAAAGGAAAAAAAGGGGGGCTTTTAAAATTACTTGTAAGTGTAGGTAATAAGTATTAAAATTGGTATAAAAGAGACCTCGTTCAACCTGAAAATAGAGAAATGCCTTTAAGCAAAATACAGGGTTTTAAAAATTTCCACATGACGGGTCAACAGGGAAGGGGGGTGGGGGTGGCGATGATGTCAGAAAAAATTTTTAAATTGTTGTCTTAGACATGAATAAGATTAAAGACATCGAAAAAAAGAATCTTTTTGGCTACGTTTCTCGAGGGACACGACAAATTAATTTTGAGTGTGTTTTATAGGCCCCCAAACCTTGATAGGGGTGCAGAAAACTGTTATGGGACAAAAATTAATAAGGCCTAAATAAAATGTTGTTATTGGGAGATTTTAACTTTAGACAAAGATTGGAACAATATCAGAAATTTTGAGCTAGTGACTTTCTTGTAGGGGTTCAGGATTGTTTTTTTAGAACAGGTTGTGACGAACAATAGAGGAAACAATCTGCTTTACTTGGTTCTTTCCAAAAAGATTCATAATTAATAAATTTTAGGTTAATGATGGCTTGGGGAAAAAATGTCACAAATCACTTAGTTTCAATATATCAGGAATTACCCCGTAACTGCAAAAAATCCTGTCCCCCGATTGTCGTTGGCCGACTTCATGGGGCTGAAAAATTACCTGGGGGGGCTAAATTGGGATTCCCGACTATGGGGCAGGTAGGTGATCTTGGGTTGCCAAAGACATTTTTCAAGCATAGTTCTAGTGCCCAGGACAACTTTTTTCCGAGTAGGGAAATTAGATCTAACAAAAAAGATCCCAAATTTTGAACAATAGATTTAAAAAATTCTTGGTCAAAGGAGACATTATAGGATCAGAAGAGGGGAGGGCAGTTAAGAAATCAATTATTTAATTAAAAAGGGAAATAAGAAAGGAATAAAAAAAGCAAAAAGGGATTATGAGGCTAAGGTGCAAGGATTCAAAAAATTAATCCTAAAGGTTTTTTCAGGGTTCAAAGTAAAATTAGGGGCAAGATTGGCCCACTTAAGAGTAAATCTGGTCAATCACTGACAGTGATAAGGTATGTTGAAATTCTAAATACCCACTTCCTCTGTTTCACCCAGGAAAAAACTAGGATATTCCGAAAAAATAGATTATGTAGAACAGGATGATAATAAACTTGTACGATTCGGTAAATAGCGCGTGGGCCCCAGTCAAATAAGAAACTAAAACAACAAAACCCCCGGCCCCGATGAACTGTTTGAAGGGGGTTAAAGGAAAGTAAAGGGAACTTAGCTACCCTTTTGGGAAAACTTTTAACATATAAATAAAA
>NW_026495427.1:0-19418 GCF_026875155.1 Cherax quadricarinatus | reverse complement strand
GGGGGGGGACCCATAGAAAGGGCCCGGTTGACCAGGCAAGCAAACAAGCCTGGCCCATGGCCGGGCTCAGGGGTAGATATACTCTAGAAACTCTTCAAAGGTATAACTTATACAGACCATGCTGACACCAGTGACATACTATATAGAAAGTTCCTCGTTATGCTGAGCATTTCCCGCAACTTAAGTTAATTTGTCCTCCAGGATGCGACCCACACCAGTCCACTGAGACCCAGGTACCTATTTTACTGCTAGGTTAACATGGACAGCAGGTGTAAGGTGACTAACACCCAGGTACCTACTTACTGATATGTGAACGGTGACAGTAGGTACCTTAAGGAAAAAACGTCCAAATGTTTCCACCCGTATCGGGGATCGAACCCCGGACCTTAGTGATTCTACCAACATTATTAGATCACGTGACTTACTGAGACCGATCCTTATTGGTACTTTACATCAGGGTTAATTGGCAAGTTGTCTCTCATTGGTGCACGAGATCACGTGACTTGAGTGGGAGGGGAAGAGGAGAGAGAGAGAGAGAGAGAGAGGAGAGAGAGAGAGAGAGAGAGAGTGAGAGAGAAGGAGAGAGAGGAGAGAGAGAGAAAGAGGAGAGAGAGAGAGAGAGAGAGAGAGAGACAGAGAAGAAGAGAGAGACGAGAGAGAGAGAGAGAGAGAGAGAGAGGGGGGGGGGGGGAGGTAGACAAACATTTCCCCAAGAAAAGCAGGGGGGGGCACAAAGTACGCTAAGATGACACAATAAGTCTCAGAGGCCCAAAAAGACTGTTAAACTGCTTCCAACATACAAAAAGGGGATTACCAAAAGACTCCTGGCTGTCTTCAAGAGGGAGCTGGATAGGTACCTAAAGTCAGCACCTGACCAGCTGGGGTGTGGTTCCTACCTCGGT
The DNA here is from genome assembly GCF_026875155.1 of Cherax quadricarinatus. Lineage (NCBI taxonomy): Eukaryota > Metazoa > Arthropoda > Malacostraca > Decapoda > Parastacidae > Cherax > Cherax quadricarinatus. The sequence continues at coordinate 18,516 of NW_026495427.1, read as the reverse complement.
TTACGAGCTGCCAATAATAACAGCCTGTTGATTAGGCCCTGATCCACCATAAGGCCTGGCCACAGACCGGGCCGCGGGGGGGGGCACTGTCCCCCGAAACCCTCTACAGGTATACTCCAGGTATCCAGGAGAGCGAGAGAAGAGAGAAAAACGGTGTTCAGGGAGGTAAGAGGAGGACTGTGGCGGTGAACGAGGTCATGTGACAACAGGGAAGGACGCTCCACTGACGTTCACTGACGCTCCACTGACGTTCACTAACGTTCACTTTCACTTAGTGAGGCACGACCCATTACGTGAGCCGTGCGCACTTTTCCGCGCACCGCCAACCTTACTCTCACACACATAACACTCTTGAACATGGTATAAATACCGTCAATTTGAAGATTAAGACGTGTGGAACAGTTGGTATCAGTCTGCCAGGGACTGACCACCTCAAATACTGTCTCTGTATTTGACTGAAGAATCGTACTATGTAGGGGAAACCTGTATATGTATACACACACACAACTGTTGCAAATGTGTTGTATTCTGCAATCCACAACACTGCCCACACCCACAACACTGCCCACACACACAACACTGCCCACACCCACAACACTGCCTACACACACAACACTGCCCACACCCACAACATTGCCTACACACACAACACTGCCCACACCACAACATGCCTACACATACAACACTGCCCAACCACAACACTGCCCACACACAACACTGCCTACACATACAACACTGCCACACCCACAACACTGCCCACACACACAAACACTGCCTACACCACAAACACTGCCCACACCACACAAACATTGCCTACACACACAACACTGCCCACACCACAACACTGCCTACACATACAACACTGCCTACACACACAACACTGCCCACACACACAACACTGCCCACAAACCACAACACTGCCCACACACACAACACTGCCCACCACACACACAACACTGCCACACACACAACACTGCCCACACACACAACACTGCCCACACACACAAACACTGCCCACACACACAACACTGCCCACACACAAACACTGCCCACACACACAACACTGCCCACACACACAACACTGCCCACACACACAACACTGCCCACACACACAACACTGCCCACACACACAACACTGCCTACACACACAACATGCCCACACACACAACACTGCCCACACACAACAACACTGCCCACACACACAACACTGCCCACACACACAACACTGCCCACAACACACAACACTGCCCACACACACAACACTGCCACACACACACAACCTGCCCACACACACAACACTGCCCACAACACAACACTGCCTACACACACAACACTGCCCACACACACAACATGCCCACACACACACAAAATGCCCACACACACAACACTGCCACACACACAACACTGCCCACACACACAACACTGCCCACACACACACAACACTGCCCACACACACACAACACTGCCTACACACACAACACTGCCCCACACCACACAACACTGCCCCCACACACAACACTGCCACACACACAACCTGCCCACACACACAACACTGCCCACACACACAACACTGCCCACACACACACAACACTGCCCACACACACAACACTGCCTACACACACAACACTGCCCACACACACAACACTGCCCACACACACAACACTGCCCACACACAACACTGCTACACACACAACACTGCCACCACAAAACAACACTGCCCACACACACACAACACTGCCCACACACAAAAACACTGCCACACCAAACATTGCTACACACCAACACTGCCCACACACAACACTGCCACACATACAACACTGCCTACACACACAACACTGCCTACACACACAACACTGCCCACACACAACATGCCCACACACACACACTGCCCACACACACAACACTGCCCCCACCCCAACATTGCCTACACACACAACACTGCCCACACCCACAACATTGCCTACACACACAACACTGCCCACACACAACACTGCCCACACCACAACACTGCCCCACACACAACACTGCCCACACACACAACACTGCCCACACACACAACACTGCCCACACCCACAACACTGCCTACACATACAACATTGCATACACACACAACACTGGCCCACACACACAAACTTGCCTACACATACAACACTGCCTACACACACAACACTGCCTACACACACAACACTGCCCACACACACAACACTGCCCACACACACAACACTGCCCACACACACAACACTGCCCACACACACAACACTGCCTACACACAAACACTGCTCCACACCAAAACAACACTGCCACACACACAACACTGCCACACACACAACACTGCCCACACACACAACACTGCCCACACACACAACACTGCCCCAACACACACAACACTGCCTAACACACAACACTGCCCACACACAAAAACACTGCCCACACCCAAACACTGCCTACACATACAAACTGCCTACACACACAACACTGCTACACACACACAACACTGCCCACACCCACAACACTGCCTACACATACAACATTGCCTACACCCCACAAACTGCCCACACACAACACTGCCTACACATACAACACTGCCTACACACACAACACTGCCTACACACACAACACTGCCCACACACACAACACTGCCGACACACACAACACTGCCCACACACACAACACTGCCCCACACACACAACACTGCCTACACACACAACACTGCCCACACACACAACACTGCCACACACACAACACTGCCACACACACAAACACTGCCCACACACACAACACTGCCCACCCCACACACAACACTGCCCACACAACAACACTGCCCACACACACAACACTTGCCCCACACACCAACACTGCCCACACACACACAACACTGCCACACACACAACACTGCTCACACCCCACACAACATGCCCACACACACAACACTGCCCACAACACACAAACACTGCCCACACACACAACACTGCCACACACACACAACACTGCCTACACATACAACACTGCCTACACACACAAAACTGCCTACACACACAACACTGCCCACACACAACACTGCCCACACACACAACACTGCCCACACACACACAACACTGCCCCACACACACAACACTGCCCCCACACACAACACTGCCCACACACACAACACTGCCCACACACACACAACATGCCCACAACACACAACACTGCCCACACACACACAACACTGCCCACACACACACAAAACTGCCCACACACACAAACACTGCCCACACCACACAACACTGCCCACACACACAACAATGCCCACACACACAACACTGCCCACACACACAACACTGCCCACACACACAAATGCCCACACACACAACACTGCCCACACACACACAACATGCCCACACACACACAACACTGCCCACACACACAACATGCCTACACACACAACACTGCCCACACACACAACACTGCCCACACACACAACACTGCCCACACACACAAACACTGCCCACACACACAACATTGCCTACACATACAACATGCCTCAACATACAACACTGCCCACACACACAACACTGCCTACACACAACACTGCCACACACACAACACTGCCCACACCCCAAACACTGCCCACACACAACACTGCCTCACACCACAACATTGCCTATACTACAACACTGCCACACCCACACATTGCCTACACACACAAACACTGCCCACACACACAACATGCCCACACACACAACACTGCCCACACACACAACACTGCCCACACACACAACACTGCCCACACACACAACACTGCCACAACACACAACACTGCCCACACACACAACACTGCCTACACACACACAACACTGCCACACACACAACACTGCCCACACACACACTAACATGCCACACACACAACACTGCCCACACACACAAACACTGCCACACACACAACCCAAAACTGCCCACCACACAACACTGCCCACACACACACATCCCACACAACAACACTGCCCACACACACAACACTGCCCACACACACAACACTGCCACACACACACAACACTGCCTACACACACAACACTGCCCACACACACAACACTGCCCCACACACAAACACTGCCACACACACACAAACACTGCCCACCACACACACAACACTGCCCCACACACAACACTGCCCACACACACAACACTGCCACACAGAAACAGCCCACACACACACAACATGCCACCACACAACACTGCCCACACACACACAACACTGCCCACACACACACAAACACTGCTACACACACAACATGCCCCACACACAACACTGCCCACAAACACAACAACATGCCCACACACACAACACTGCCACACCACACAACACTGCCCACACACACAAAAACACTACCTACACAACACAACACACTACACACACACACAACACTGTCTACACACACACACAACACTACTACACACATACAACACTGCTACACACACACAACACTACCTACACACACACACAACACTACCTACACACACACAACACTGCCTACACAAAACCACAACATACCACACACACACACAACACTACTCACACACACAAAACTGCTACAACACACACACAACACTACCTACACACACACAACACTACCTACACACACACAACACTACTCGCACACACAACACTACTACACACACACACCACAAACTACCTACACACATACAACACTGCCTACACACACACAACACTGCCTACACACACAACAAACACTACCTACACACACACAACACTGCCTACACACACACAACACTACCTACACACACACATACAACACTACTACACACAACAACACTGCCTACAACACACACACAACACTACCTACACACACAAACACTGCTAACACACACACAAACACTACTACACACAACAACACTCCTCAACACACAAACTACTACACAACATACAACACTACCTACACACACACACACTGCCTACACACACACACACACAACACTACCTACACACAACAACACTACCTACACACACACAACACTACCTACACACACACAACACTACCTACACACACACAACACTGCCTACACACACACAACACTACCTACACACATACAACACTGCTACCACACACAACACTGCCTACACACACACACACAAACTACTACACACACACAACACTACACTACACACCACAACACTACCTACCACCAACAACACTACCTACACACAACACACACAACACTACTACACAGACACAACACTACCTATACACACACAACACACCTACACACACACAAACATACCTACACACACACAACACTACCTACACACACACAACACTACCTACACACACACAACACTACCTACGCACACAACACTACCTACGCACACACAACACTACCTACGCACACACAAACTACCTACGCACACACAACACTACCTACAAACAACAACACTACCTACACACACACAACACTGCCTACACACAACAACACTACCTACCACACACAACACTACCTACACACACACAACACTACCTACGCACACACAACATACCTACGCACACACAACACTACTCTACACACACACAACACTACCTATACACACAACACTACCTACACACACACAACAATACCCACGCACACACAACCTACCTGCACACACAACACTTTCCTACGCACACACAACACTACCTACGCACACACAACCACTACCTACGCACACAAACACTACCCACGCAACACAACACTACCTACGCACACACAACACTTTCTACACACACACAACACTACCCACGCACACACAACAACCTACGCACACAAAAAACTACCTACACACACACACACTACCTACACACACACAACACTGCTACACACACAACACACTACCTACACACACACACAACACTACTACACACACACAACACTACCTACGCACACACAACACTACCACACACAACAAAAACTACCTACACACAACAACACTACCTACACACACACAAACACTACCTAACACACACAAAAACCTACACCACACAAACACTGCCTACACACCACACAACACTACCTACACACACACACAACACTACCTACAAAACACACAACACTACCTACGCAAAACACAACCTACCTACGCACACACAACTTTCCTACACACACACAACACTACCTACGCACACACAACACTACCTACGACACACAACACTACCTAAAAACACACAACCACTAACCTTACACACCACACAACAATGCCTACACACACACAACACTACCTACACACACACCAACATACCCACACCACACAAACACTACCTACGCACACACAACACTACCTACGCACACACAACACTACCTACGCACACACAACACTACCTACGCACACACAAACACTACCTTACACACACACAAACAACCTACACACACACAACACTGCTACACACCCCACAACACTACCTACACACCACACAACACTCCTACGCACACACAAACATACCTAACACACACAACCTACCTACACACACACAACACTGCCTACACACACACAACACTACCTACACACACACACAACACTACCTACGCACACACAACACTACCTACGCACACACAACACTACCTACACACACACATCCACATAGCTGAGTTGTTGGCCTTGATGGTTGGTTAATACTGGATGGGGTTTAAAGACTATCTACTACACGAGGGTCATTAAGGCTGCATGTCACCTGCACAAGTCCAGTCAAGAATATTTTAATACCTAAAATAGGGATTAACGTAGACTGCCAGTATATACACACAGGGATATACACTGAGAACTATACACCTCTCAGTGTACATACACTGAGAACTATATACCTCTCAGTGTACATACACTGAGAACTATACACCTCTCGGTGTACATACACCGAGAACTATACACCTCTCAGTGTACATACCCCTGAGAAAATATACACTCTCGGTGTACATACACCCAGAAAATATACACCTCTCAGTGTCATACATGAGACTATACACCTCTCGGTGTACATACACCGAGAACTATACACCTCTCAGTGTACATACACTGAGAACTATACACCTCTCGGTGTACAAAAACACCCTGAAAATATACACCCCCTCGGTGTACATACCGAGAGAACTATACACCTCTCAGTGTACATACACCGAGAACTATACACCCCTCAGTGTACATACACTGAGAACTATACACCTCTCAGTGTACATACACCGAGAACTATACACCCCTCAGTGTACATACACTGAGAACTATACACCTCTCAGTGTACATACACCGAGAACTATACACCTCTCAGTGTACATACACCGAGAACTATACACCTCTCAGTGTACATACACTGAGAACTTACACCCCTCAGTGTACCCTTAAAACTGAGAAACTATACACCTCTCAGTGTAAATACACCTGAGAACTATACACCTCTCAGTGTACATACACCCAGAACTATACACCTCTCAGTGTACATACACCGAGGGAAATATACAACCCCTCAGTTTTACATACACTGAGAACTATACACCTCTCAGTGTACATACACTGAGAACTATACACCTCTCAGTGTACATACACTGAGAACTATACACCTCTCAGTGTACATACACCGAGAACTATACACCTTCAGTGTACATACACCCCAGAACTTACACCTCAGTGTACATACACTGAGACTATACACCTTCTAGTGTACATACACTGAGAACTATACACCTCTCAGTGTACATACACTGAGAACTATAACACCCCTCAGTGTACATAAAACGAGAAACTATACACCTCTCAGTGTACATACACTGAGAAACTATACACCTCAGTGTTACGAGAAATACAACTCTCAGTGTATACACGAGAACTATACACCTTAGTGTACATACACGAGAACATACACCTCTCAGTGTACATACACGGAACAATACACCTCTCAGTGTACATACACGAGAACTATACACCTCTAGTTACTATACACGAAACAATACTACCTCTCAGTGTACATACACGATAACAATTAACTCTTCTGCCATACATGTACATCAGTTACTACAATTAAACTGTACATCAGTGTACATACAGTACTACAAGTTAACATACATTCATCAGTGTACATACAGTGGTACTATACAGTTACATACAGTGTCATCAGTGTTACATTAGCAGTAATAACCAGATTAAACATAACTATCTGTACAACAGTCAATATGTACACTGAGTGTACAGTAACAACAGTGTTCTCAGTGTACTTACACTACGCTGCAGTACTCTAGATGTACTGCAGTAAACAATAAATCTATCTACTCATAGTGAGTACATGAGTTAACAAGAAACAGTTGCTCTACTGTCCGGATCTATAGATTAATATTCTTGCACGATACTATACAGATAAATGTTCTATGCTAATGTAACTGACAATTAATGTATGACTAGTAATCTAGTACTACCATTAATGTTCTGTACATTGAGTACTAACAATTAATTCTATCGCCATACTGTACTGAGTACTACAGATCCTAATAGTCAGTACTGCTAGATATAGTACATAATATCAAAATGTGATGGATGGTACTGAGTACAGAAAATATTTTGCAGGATACTAGTACACTGATTCAATTTGTTGCTAGGATACTTAGTACATGATCAATATTGTTGCTAGGATGCTAGTACACTGATCATATTGTTGCCTAGGATCTAGTACACTGATCAATATTGTTGCTAGGATACTAGTACACTGATCAATATTGTTGCAGGATACTAGTAGACGTGACAATATTGTTGCTAGGATACTAGTACAGTGATCAATATTGTTGCTAGGATGCTAGTACACTGATCAATATTGTTGCTAGGATGACTAGTACACTGATCAATATTGTTGCTAGGATACTAGTACACTGATCAATATTGTTGCCAGGATGCTAGTACACTGATCAATATTGTTGCTAGGATACTAGTACACTGATCAATATTGTTGCCAGGATACTAGTACACTGATCAATATTGTTGCTAGGATAATAGTAGACTGAACAATATTGTTGCTAGGATACTAGTACACTGATCAATATTGTTGCTAGGATATAAATATGTTGCTAGGATACTAGTACACTGATCATATTGTTGCTAGGATCTAGTACACTGATCAATATTGTTGTAGGATACTAGTACACTGATCAATATTGTTGCTAGGATACTAGTACACTGATCAATATTGTTGCTAGGATACTAGTACACTGATCAATATTGTTGCTAGGATAATAGTAGACTGAACAATATTGTTGCTAGGATACTAGTACACTGATCAATATTGTTGCTAGGATAATAGTAGACTGAACAATATTGTTGCTAGGATACTAGTACACTGATCAATATTGTTGCTAGGATACTAGTACACTGATCAATATTGTTGCTAGGATACTAGTACACTGATCAATATTGTTGCTAGGATACTAGTACACTGATCAATATTGTTGCTAGGATAATAGTAGACTGAACAATATTGTTGCTAGGATACTAGTACACTGATCAATATTGTTGCTAGGATAATAGTACACTGATCAATATTGTTGCTAGGATACTAGTACACTATAAACTATTGTTCCCAGGATAATGGGACACTGAAATATTGTTGCAGGTTACTAGTACCCCTGCCCAATTTTGGTTGCAGGTTAAATTTAGACTATCAATATTGTTGCCTAGGAGGGCTAGTACACGGGTCAATATTTTTCCCAGGATCTAGTACACTGATCAATATGTTGCTAGGTTTCTAAGTACCTCCCTGATCAATATTGTTGCAGGTTCAAAGTACACTGAAAAATTTTTTGGGCCGGGTATTATTTAATTGACCAATATTGTTGCTGGGAAAAGTAATTGTTTCAATATTGTTCCAAAAGGGGGGGTAAATGATCAATATTTTTTCCCAGGATACTATTTACATTGATAAATATTTTTTCCCGGGAATACTTTTTCAGGGACCCAATTATGTTGCTAGGAAAATATTTCCCTGATCAATTTTGGGTTCCCGGGATATTTGTACATGACCCAATATTGTTGTAGGATACTGGAATGATCAATTTGTTGGGGAAATTTTAAAAAGGATCAATATGTTGTTTAGGATATTAGTAAGGGATCAATATTGTTGCCGGTACTAGTAAAATGATAAATTTACTGTTGTTATGGTCTAGTACACTGATCAATTGTTCCCAGGATACTATTTAATGATAAATTTATTGTGCTAGGAATTTGTAAATGATAAATTTTGTTCCCCCGGGGGATTATTTCACTGATAAATTTGTTGTAGGTACTATTTTAACTGATCAATATTGTTGCCAGGTTATTAGTACACTGATCAATATTTTTGCTAGGATCAAAGTACATTTATCAAATTGTTGGGGGGAAAAGCCATACTTTTGGAAACTAAAATTAAAATATTGTTCCCGGGTTAAAATTAATACACTTTTAAATATTTTTCCCGGATATTAGAAAATTTGTTTCAATATTGTTCCCAGGTACTGTACATTTGAAAATTATTGTGCTAGGATATTAGTAATTGATCAATTTTGGGTTCCCAGGTTACTAGTACACTGACCAATATTTTTTGGGATACTATACACTGATCAATATTGTTCCCAGGATATTAGTAATTGACCCAATATTGTTGCCGGATACTAGTACACTGACCAATATTGTTCCCAGGTTTACTATTTACACTGACCAATATTGTTGTGGGATATTAGTAGTTGTTCAATTTGTTGCCAGGATACAGTACACGGGAACAAATGTTGGGGCGGGAAAACCCCGGGGTAAACCCCGGCCCAATTTTGGCCGGGAAACCGGGTACATGACACAAAGGCCCAGGATACATTACACGGAACAATACTTTTGCAGGAACCGGGTACATGCCCAAATATTGGGGGGCTAGGATACAGCCCAACCCTGATCAAAAGGCCCGGATACGGGACACGGACAATATGTTGCCGGGAAAGCCCCGGGGAACATAAACCAAACACCAGGTTACATTTACACAAAACAAATTTTTGCCAAGGAACAGGGTACACCCTAAACAATAATTTTTTGCCGGGAAAACCCCGGGACAGGGGACAATATTGGGTTCCCAGGAACGGGACCCCTGACCAATCCCGGGCCCCAAGGATAAATTTACGGGGGCCAAATTTTTTGCCAAGGAAAAGGGGTTACTGACAAAGGGCCCAGGGTCCCAGTCCCACGGAAAACCAGGATACTTTACACGGAACAAATTTTTTTGGAAACAGTCAGGAAAACAAAGGGGGTTGCCGGGAAAACCCCGGGTACATGACAAAGGGCAAGGATGAAAGGACACAGGAAGCCCCCAGGGGGGACAGTGCCCACGGAACCCAGGTTTGACAGTGAACGGGAAAGGGCACCGGGGTTGGACGTGCACAGGAAGCACCGGGGGTTGACAGTGACCCGGGAAACCCAGGATGACTTTTGGACACAGGAAGGGGTGCATCCGGGAAAAATTTGACAGGGGACACGGGAAAGCACCAGGAGGGGACAGTGACCCCAGGAAACCCACCGGGGATGACGTGACACGGGAAGCCCCAAGGGTGACAGTGAACGGGAAGACCGGGGGGAACAGTAAACCGGGAAAAAGCACCAGGGGAAAGGGGGTTGGCCCAGGGGGACTTCAGGAAGCCCCAGGGGGGGACAGTGACACGGGAAAGCCCCAAGGATGACAGTGACACAGGAACCCCACCAGGATGACGGGGCCACGGGAAAGGCAGGGGGGATGACAGTGACACGGGAAAACCCACCGGTTGACAGTGACCCAGGAAGAAAACCAGGATGCCCGTGGGAAACCCACGGGGAAGCAAACCAAAGGAAAATATGACAGGGGACACGGGAAAGCACCGGGTGCCCATTTACACGGGAAAGGAAACCAGGATAAACGTGAACGGGAAAGCACCAGGTGACAGTGACACAGGAACCCACCGGGGATGACCAAAGAAAGGGGGACGGGAAAGGGAAGCCCGGGGGATGCAGTGCACAGGATGCCCGGGGAGGGAACATTGACACGGGGAAAGCCCAGGTGCCCGTGACACAGGAAGCCCGGGGGAGGGACAGTGAAAAGGGGGAAGCACGGGAAATAAATTTGACACGGAAAGCCCAGGAGGGCTTGAAACAAAAAGGGCACCAGAGGTACGTGACACAGGAAGCACCAGGTGACAGGGGACGGGAAAAGCACCGGGACTGAAAAGGAAGGGGTCCCACAGGAAGCACCGGGGGTTAAACGTGCCCCGGGAAAGCCCGGATGCGTGACACAGGAAGCACCAGGAGGGGGGGGGGCCCAGTGACACGGGAAAGCCCCGGATGACATTGCCACGGAAGCCCGGGGTCCGTGACACAGGAAGCACCAGGGAACGGGGCCCCCGGGAAGCACCAGGGGAAATTTTTGACACGGGGAAGCACCAGGATGACAGTGACACGGGAAAGGGCACCAGGATCCCCTTGACCCGGAAGCACCAGGATGCCGTGAACGGGAAAGCCCCGGGTGACGAAAACGGGAAAGCACCGGATGCCGTGAACGGAAGACCGGGGGTGACATTGAACGGGAAGAACAGGTTGACATTTGGACACGGGAAAAACACCAGGAGGGGCCCGGGGACCCCAGGAGAAACCAAAGGAGGGGCCTTGAAAAAGGGGAAAGCCCCAGGATGACTTGACACAGGAAGCCCAGGAGGACAGTGACCCCGGGAAGACCAGGATGCAGGGGACCGGGAAGCACCGGGGTGACGGGGACACGGGAAAAGCCCCAGGATGACAGTGAACGGGAAAGCACCGGGGTTGCCCTTGACCAGGAGCACCGGGGATGACAGTGACAAGGAAGCCCAGGATGACATTGAAACAGGAAGCCCCAGGTTGCCCGTGACACGGGAAGCACCGGGGTGACAGGGGACACAGGAAGCCCAGGAGGGACATTTGCACAGGAAGCACCGGGGTGACTTTGACACAGGAAGCACCAGGATGAACGTGACACGGGAAAGCACCAGGATGACGGGGGAACGGGAAAGCCCCAAGGAAAACATTGACACAGGAAGCCCAGGTTGACATTGAAACAGGACGCACCAGGATGACAGTGACCAGGAAGCACCAGGTTTGACAGTGACACGGGGAAGCCCCCGGGTGACAAAAACCCCAGGAAGCACCGGATGACAGTGACACGGGAAGCCCAGGATGCTTGACACAGGAAGGGAAAGAGGAACAAGAATATAAGGGAAAGGAAAGGGAAAGGGAACAAGTTTAAAAAAGGGAAGGGAAAAGGGAAGGAAAAAAAGGAAAAGGAAAAAAGGGGGAGGGAAAAGGGGGGGAAGGGAAAGGAAAAAAAGGAAAGGGAAGGAAGGGGGGGAAAGGGAAGGGGGGAAGGAAGGAAAAAAAGGAAAAGGGAAAGGAAAAAAAAAAAAAAGGGGGGGGAAGGAAAGGAAGGGGAAAAAAAAAGGAAAGGGAAGGGAAAGGGAAAAAAAGGGAAAAAGGGGGAAAGGGAAAAAAGGAAGGAAAAAAAAAGGAAAAAAGGGAAGGGGGAAAGGAAGGAGGAAGGAAGGAAGGGAAAAAAGGGAAAGGGAAATGAAGGGGGGGAAGGGAAGGGAAGGAAAGGAAGGAAAGGAAGGAAAAGGAAAAAAGGGGAAGGAAAAAAGGGGGGAAGGGGGGAAAGGAAGGAAAAGGAAAAGGGGAAGGAAAGGGAAAGGGAAAGGGAAAAGGAAGGAAGGTGGAAGGAAAAAGGGAAAAAAATCAAGTTTTTACTGTTACATAAAGGTCCCCTCGGGCCCTGCAAAAATTTTCCCTTTTTTAACTCCCCCCTTTACTTCCTTTGGGTGTCTCCCCTAGTTGAGGTTGGGGGGTCAAAGTCCGGGGCCCCGGGCCCCCTCTTCACTGTTCGATACTAGGTCATCCCCCTGAGCCGTGAGCCCCTTTATCTTCCCTCTGTTTTAAAAGCTATGTATGGCCCTCCCTCCCAAACATCGCTTCCCAAACAATTCCACTTATGACTACTCTGTGGCTGAAGAAATACTTCCTAACATCCCTGTGATTCATCTGTGTCTTCAACTTCCAACTGTGTCCCCGTTGTTGCTGTGTCCAATCTCTGGAACACCCTGTCTTTGTCCACCTTGTCAATTCCTCTCAGTATTTTGTATATCGTTATCATGCCCCCCCAAACTCTCCTGTCCTCCAGTGTCGTCAGGTTGTTTTCCCCTTTAACCTCTCCTCGTAGGACATACCTCTTAGCTCTGGGACTAGTCTTGTTGCAAACCTTTGCACTTTCTCTAGTTTCTTCACGTGCTTGCTAGGTGGGTTCCAAACTGGTGCCGCATACTCCAATAGGGCCTAACGTATACGGTGTACAGGGTCCTGAACGATTCCTTATTAAGAGCCCGGAATGCGTTCTGAGGTTTGCCAGGCGCCCATATGCTGCAGCATTTTATTTGGTTGATGTGCGCTTCAGGAGATGTCCCTGTGTTTATACTCACCCCAAGATCTTTTTCCTTGAGTGAGGTTTGTAGTCCTCTGACCCCCTAGACTGTACTCCGTCTGCGGTCTTCTTTGCCCTTCCCCAATCTTCATGACTTTGCACTTGGTGGGATTGAACTCCAGGAGCCAATTGCGGACCAGGTCTGCAGCCTGTCCAGATCCCTTTGTAGTTCTGCCTGGTCTTCGATCTTTACTTGTAACAGATAAGTAAACTGTAGATATAAATCCAGATGTTTTCCTTTTAAAACCTTGTGAGGCCTAGTTCCTAGGCCTACCTGCTCCCTGGAGTCTACCTGGAGGTATTACGAGGATCAACGCCCCCGCGGCCCGGTCCACGACCAGGCCTCCCAGTGGGTCAGGGCCTGATCAACCATTCTGTTACTGCTGGCCGCACGTAGTCGAACGTACGAACCACAGCCCGGCTGATCCGGAACCGACTTTATTCTGTCTAGCTCCCTTTGAAGGCAGGTAGGGGTCTTATGCATGGTGGAGGTTGTTGAACAGTCTTGGCCCGGACACTTACGGTGTTTTCCCTTAGTGTACCAATGGCGCCCTACTTTTTATTGGCGGCATTTTGCATCGCCTGCCCAGTCTTTTACTTTCGTAGGAGTGATTTCTGTGTCGATTTTGGGACCATTTCCCTTTCCCAAAATTTTTACAAGTGTAGATTATTATATATCTCTCCCTCCTGCGTTTCCAACGAGTACAAGTCAAGTGCTTCCAACGTTCCCAGTAGTTAAGGGGCTTGACAGAACTTATACTGCAGTAAAGGATCTCTGTACACTCTCTAGATCTCGCGATTTCACCTGCTTTGTATGGAGATGTTAATGTACACAGTATTCCAGCCTAAAAGAACAAGTGATTTGAAAAGGATCATCATGGGCTTGGCATCTCTCGTTTTGAACCTGTCAGTGTAGCCACGGGGCAGTGAAGGTACTTGTCACTGTAGCCACGGTGGCAGTGAAGGACTGTCACTGTAGCCACGTTGCAGTGAAGGAAACCTGTCACAGTACCACGGTGGCAGTGAAGGTACTGAAATGTAGCCACGATGCAGGAAGGAACCTGTCACGTAAGCCACGGTGACAGTGAAGGACCTGTCACTGTAGCCACGGTGGCAGTGAAGGACCTGCACTGTAGCCACGGTGCAGTGAAGGAACCTTCACTGAGCCAGGGTTTGGCAGTGAAGGGTACTTGTAAATGTAGCCACGTGGCAGTAAAAGGAACTTGTCCATGTATCCACGGTGACAGTGAAGAACCTGTCACTGCGCCACGGTGCAGTGAAGGTAACTTGTCAGTGTAAGCCACGATGGCAGTAAAGGGAAACCTTCACTGTAGCACGGTGCAGTGAAGGAAACCTGCCTGAAAGGATCAAAAAACCTTCAGTGTAGCCACGGTGGCATGAAGGAACCTGTCAGGTAGCCACGGTGGCAGTGAAGGAACCTGTCAGTTTTGCCACGGTGGCAGTAAAGGGAAACCCTGTCAGTGTAGCCACGGTGGCAGTAAAAGGAACCTGTCAGTGTAGCCACGGTGGCAGTGAAGGAACCTGTCAGTGTAGCCACGGTGGCAGTAAAGGGAAACCCTGTCGTGTAGCCACGTGGCAGTAAAGGGAAAACCTGTCAGTGTAGCCACGTGGCAGTGAAGGAACCTGTCAGTGTAGCCACGGGGGCAGTGAAGGAACCTGTCATGTAGCCACGGTGCAGTGAAGGAACCTGTCATTGTAGCCACGGTGGCAGTGGAAGGGAAACCCTTGTCAGGTAGCCACGGGGCAGTGAAGGAACCTGTCAGTGTAGCCACGGTGGAGTGAAGGAACCTGTCAGTGTAGCCACGGTGGCAGTGAAGGAACTGTCAGGGGTAGCCACGGTGGCAGTGAAGGAACCTGTCAGTGTAGCCACGGTGGAGTGAAGGAACCTGTCATGTAGCCACGGGGGCAGTGAGGGAACCCTGTCAGTGTAGCCACGGTGGCAGTGAAGGAACCTGTCAGTGTAGCCACGGTGGCAGTAAAGGAACCTGTCAGGAGCCACGGTGGCAGTGAAGGAACCGTTCAGTGTAGCCACGGTGGCAGTGAAGGAAACCTGTCGGGTGTAGCCACGGTGGCAGTGAAGGAACCTGTCAGTGTAGCCCGGGGCAGTGAAGGAACCTGTCAGTGTAGCCACGGTGGAGTGAAGGAACCTGTCAGTGTAGCCACGGTGGCAGTGGGGAAACCCTGTCATGTAGCCACGGTGGCAGTGAAGGAACCTTTTCAGTGTACCCACGGTGGCAGGGAAGGACCTTCTGTAGCCACGGTGGCAGTGAAGGAACCTGTCAGGTAGCCACGGTGGCAGTGAAGGAACCTTGTCAGTGTAGCCCACGGGGGCAGTGAAGGTACCTGTCAGTGAAAGCCACGGTGGCAGTGAAGGAACCTGTCAGTGTAGCCACGGTGGCAGTGAAGGAACCTGTCCTGTAGCCACGGTGGCAGTGAAGGAACCTGTCAGTGTAGCCACGGTGGCAGTGAAGGTACCTGTCAGGTAGCCACGGTGGCAGTGAAGGAACCTGTCAGTGTACCCAAACGGTGGCAGTGAAGGTCCCTGTCAGTGTAGCCACGGGGGCCCAGTGAAGGAACTGTCAGGTAGCCACGGTGGCAGTGAAGGAACCTTTTCAGTGTAGCCACGGTGGCAGTGAAGGACCTGTCAGTGTAGCCACGGTGGCAGTGAAGGAACCTGTCAGTGTAGCCACGGTGGCAGTGAAGGAACCTGTCAGTGTAGCCACGGTGGCAGTGAAGGAACCTGTCAGTGTACCCAAACGGGGGGCAGTAAAGGACCTGTCAGTGTAGCCACGGTGGCAGTGAAGAACCTGTCAGTGTAGCCACGGTGGCAGTGAAGGAACCGTCAGTGTAGCCACGGTGGCAGTGAAGGAACCTGTCAGTGTAGCCACGGTGGCAGTGAAGGAACCTGTCAGTGTAGCCACGGTGGCAGTGAAGGAACCTGTCAGTGTAGCCACGGTGGCGTTGAAGGAACCTGTCAGTGTAGCCACGGTGGCAGTGAAGGTACCTGTCAGTGTGCCACGGTGGCAGTGAAGGACCTTCAGTGTAGCCACGGTGGCAGTGTAAGGAACCTGTCAGTGTAGCCACGGTGGCAGTGGAAGGTACCTGTCATGTAGCCAGGGTGGCAGTGAAGGAACCCCTGTCAGTGTAGCCACGGTGGCAGTAAAGGAACCTGTCACTGTAGCACGGTGGCGTGAAGGAACCTGTCAGTGTAGCCACGGGGGCAGTGAAGGTACCTGTCAGTGTAGCCACGTTGGCAGTGAAGGAACCTGTCAGTGTAGCCAGGGTGGCAGTGAAGGTACCTGTCAGTGTAGCCACGGTGGCAGTAAAGGGAAACCCCTGTCAGTGTACCCCACGGTGGCAGTGAAGGAACCTGTCAGTGTAGCCACGGTGGCAGTGAAGGCCCTGCAGTGTAGCCACGGTGGCAGTGAAGGAACCTGAAAGTGTAGCCACGGTGGCAGTGAAGGAACCTGTCAGTGTAGCCACGGTGGCTGAAGGAACCTGTCAGTGTAGCCACGTGGCATGAAGGAACCTGTCGGTAGCCACGGGGGCAGGAAGGAACCGTCAGTGTGCCACGGGGCATGAAGGAACCGTCAGGAGCCCGGTGGCAGTAAAGGAACCTGTCGTGTGCCAGGGTGGCAGTGAAGGAACCTGCAGTTACCCACGGTGGCAGTGAAGGCCCTGTCATTTTAAGCCACGGTGGCAGTAAAGGGAACCTTCATGAGCCACGGTGGCAGTGAAGGAAACCTGTCAGTGAGCCACGGGGGCAGGAAGGAACCTTCAGTGAGCCACGGTGGCGTGAAGGAACCTGCATGTAGCCAGGGTGGCAGTAAAGGTACCTTCAGTGTAGCCAGGGGTTCAGTGAAGGAACCTGTCAGTGACCCACGGTGGCAGTGAAGGAACCTTCAGTAGCCACGGGGGCAGGAAGGAACCCTGTCGTGTAGCCACGGGGCATAAAGGAACCTGTCAGGTAGCCACGGGGCAGTGAAGGAACCTGTCAGTGAGCCACGGGGGCAGTGAA
>NW_026495416.1:0-20175 GCF_026875155.1 Cherax quadricarinatus | reverse complement strand
AAAAAAAAAAATACTTTTTATGGAATTAATTTTTGGTTTTACATAAAAAACAAATATATGTTCAATTATGTATTTAAATTTAAAATAAACATTAAAATAACATTTTATTTAAACCTTTTTAAAGTTGGTAAACATCGGGGAAGATGGGAGGAGGAGAGAGGGATTTGGGGGTTAGTTTTTTGGAAGGAGAATCCCCCCCATGAAGATTCAGGTATCAAAAGCCCCTCTGGGATATTTCCCCTTCTCTGTTTTAAAATGCCGGGGGGCAAGCTTGAGAGTTTGGACCCCGCTCAAAAAAAATAATGTCCACTCCTCTTTTTTCTGGTGCCCCCTTTAAGTTTCTCAAAAAAGGGGACGGGTTTCTGTCACTGAACTTTTGCAAAAGGGCTGTTTCGCTTGCTCGGGTGATATTCTCCATAAACATTTGGACTTCTTTCCACTTTGTATTATTTCCTTCTTCACATTCGGGGTGTTTCTCACTTTCTTCACCAAGGGGCCCTAGCAAGTTTTTTTGGGCCCTTTGTAGCTTATTTTCACAGCCCCAAGACAAAAACACATGAAATAAAGTAAATTTGAATGAGAGGCAGGTCAGTGTTCCCAACTTAACAAAACCCGACTGGTCACGGTGCCTGGTGGGATGCGGGCAAGCGGGCGCCCGACAGGTCCCGGGACCGGTGGTTAAAAAAAAAGGGGGGGGTTCGATAACAGGGACAAAGTTGGTTCAAAAGGCATTCTATTTTCGAAAGTTTTAGTGATCGTTCGAAATTTTAGGTTCCATGTACTTCTTATTTTAATAAAATTCCTAGCTTTCCCTTTTTTGATTACCCCAAAAATTTCCTCTTTTACCCAACTTTAAAAATTTTTCAAAAATTTCCTCAAACATTTCCTACATTACCTCAACATTTCCTCAACATCCCAACATTTAAACATTTCCTCAAAATTCCTAACATTTCCTAAACATTACCTAACATTATCTAACTTACTCAACATTACCTCATTTCCCTAACTTTACCCAAGTTACCTAAACATTACCTCAACATTTCAAATTCCCTCAACATTACAAAAACATTACATCAACTTTTTCCCAACTTACCTAAACATTTCCTCAAATTCCCCTCAAATTTCTCAACATTCCCCAACATTACCTCAAGTTCCCTCAATGTTACCTCAAGTTACCTAACATTACCCCAATGTTCCTCAACGTTCCTAAACGTTCCCTCAACGTTCCCTAAACGTTACCTAAACGCCTCAATGTTCCCTTTCAATTTCCCTCAACTTTACCTAACGTTACCCAACGTTACCTAAAATTTTACCTCAACATTCCTCAAATTACCTAAAAATTTCCAACTTCCCTCAAATTATTAAAAACAATTACTAACATTACTCAATGTTCCTTAACATTCCCTCAACTTATGTCAGCAATACCTCAACATTCAAAAACTTTTTATAAACACAAGTTAAAAGCTTCTAAAACCTTGAAAAATTTTATGTAAACATTACCTCATGTTACCTCAAATTCCCTCAACTTATGAAAAATTCCTCAACATCCTAAACTTTACCTCAACGTTCCCTCAACCTTACCTCAACTTTCCCCCTCAACATTACCTAAAATTTCCCTCAACTTTCCCCTCAAATTATGTCAACATTCCCTAAAACATTACTCAACATTGTCAACATTACCTCAACATTCCCCAAAACATTATTCAACTTTAAACCTAACATTGTCAACTTTACCTAAACATTACCTCAATTTTTTACTCAACATTCCTTCGTTCCCCAATTTTACCTCGTATTTGTCAACATTACCTAAACATTATTAAAACATTACCTCAACATTATGTAACTTTCGAATGTTACCTAACTTTACCCAAATTATTTAACATTACCTAAACATCCTAACGTTACCTAAACCTTACCTCAACTTTACCTCAATTTACCTCACGTTACCTCAACTTTCCCTGTTACTTCAAATTACCTCAATGTTACCTCAACATTCCCTCAACATTCCCTAAAAGTTACTTCAACGTTACCTCAATTTTTCTCAACTTTTCCTAAAACGTTACCTAAAGTTCCCTAAAATTTTCCTCAAAATTAGTCAACATTCCCTAACATTATTTAAACATTCCTCAACTTTTTGTCAAAATTACCTCAACATTCCTCAGTGTTACCTAACGTTACCTCAACATTACCTAAACGTTACCTAATTTTTCCTCAACATTACCTCAACATTACCTAAACATTACCTAATGTTACCTCAACATTCCTCAACATTCCCCAACATTCCTAAATGTTCCCTCAACTTCCTCAAATTTCCTCAACATTACCTCAATAAATTTTGTCAAAACCCCTTAACATTTACCTCAACGTTCCTCAACATTTGTAAAATTTCCCCTAAACATTATGTCAACATTCATCAACAAACCCCCCCTTTTTAACCTAATGTTACCTCAAATTTACTAAATTTATGTCAACATTACTCAACATTCCCTCAACTTATTCAACTTTTGTCAACTTCCCTCAACTTACCTCAAATTAGCCAATGTTCTAAACTTACTAAAACTTACCTCAACTTTACCTAAACGTTCCCCAAATTTTAACATTCCCTCAACTTTGTCAACATTTTGTCAACATTCCCTCAACATTCCCCAAAGGGCCTAACATTGTAAAACATTCCTAAACTTTCTCAAGTTCCTCAACATTCCCTAAACTTACTAACCCCTCAACATTACCCAGTTCCCTAACATTAACCTAAACTTTATCTCAACATGCCAAAACATTCCTCAACTTACTCAACATTATGTCAACATTCCCTAACATTACTCAACTTTATCTCAACAAAATGTCAAACTTACCTCAACTTAGTAACATTACCTCAATTTTCCCTCAACATTACCTAAACTTTCCCTCAACATTCCTAACTTTGTAAAAACATTCCTCAATTACCTAAAACGTTCCTAAATTTTACGAAAAACTTCCAAAAACATTCCTCAACATTACTAAACGTTCCCCTCAAATTACCTAAACATTCCCTAACATTACCTAAACGTTACCTAAAACATTGTCAACTTTCCCTCAACGTTACCTCAACGTTACCTCAACGTTACCTCAACTTTTCCTAAAAGTTATCAAGTTCCTCATTATCAACATACCCAATGTTCCCTCAACTTTACCTCAACGTTACCTAACTTTCCCTCAATTTACCTAACATTACCTCAACGTTACCTAAACTTTATAAACATTACCTCAATGTTCCCTCAAAATTCCCTAACATTATTCAAATTACCTCAACTTCCCCAAACTTACCTCGCATTACCTCAACATTACCCAACATTACCTAAACTTTGTTAAACATTACCTAAAAATTATGTCAACATTATGTCGCTTTCCCTCAACATTACCTCAACTTTACTCAAATTACCTAACATTACCTCAACATTCCCTCAATATTTGTAAATTCCCTAAACATTATGTAACTTATTAAACTTCCCTCAACGTTACCTCAAATTACCTCAACATTTTATGTAACATTCCTTTTTACGTTACCCAACTTAGTCAACATTCCTCAACTCCCCTCAACATTAGTCAAACATTCCTAACATTACCAAAACGTTACCTCAACTTATGTCAACTTACCTCAACTTACCTCAACATTATGTCAACTTTACCCAAATTCCCCAAAATTCCCTAAACATTACCTAAACTTTCCCTCAACTTTATGCAACATTACCTCAACATTACCCTCAACATTCCCCTCAACGTTCCCCTAACATTCCCCTAACATTATGTCAACTTCCCCTCAACATTACCTCAATGTTACCTCAACATTACCTAACATTCCCCAACAATTACCTAACGTTACCTCAACTTTATGTAAAACATTACCTAACTTTCCCTCAAATTCCCTCAAATTACCCCAATTTCCCCTCAACGTTCCCTAAAATTTATGTCAACGTTACCTCAACTTTTCCCTCAACATTCCCTCAAGTTATCCCCCCAACATTATGTCAACATTACCTAACATTACCCAAATTATGTAAACATTACCTAACATTCCCTCAAGGTTACCTCAAAATTACTCGTTACCTAAACATAACCTCAAAATTAGTCAATTAAACCTAAACTTACCTCAACGTTACCTCAACTTCCCTTAACTTTCCCCAACGTTCCCTCAACATTCCCTCAACATTACCTCAAATTCCTAAATCGTAGTGTGATTAAGGATTGCAAACTGTGGGCTATCAAGCGGAAAAAAAAACAGTGCTTTTAAAAAATTTAAAAAGCTTAAAGAAACACCTTTTTTTAAAAAAATCTTTCTTTTAAAAAAAATGATTAAAACCCAATTCCTTTAAAAAAAAGGGAAAAAAAAAATTCGGAAAAAATTTTGCGTATCCCAAAAAATCCACCGTTTGGTAATGGAAAAAAATTTGGGGCCCCCCCTAAAAAACTTAATCTCCCAAACATGTTAAAACTTCCCTAATGGGGTTTAAAATGGTAAAGGGAGAAAATTTCCCCGTTGGGGTTATATGGGTATAATTTTTTTAAAATTTTTTCCCCCCAAATTTTTTTAAATTTGTTTTTGTTGACTCCGCCACCTTTAACATTTTTTTAAACTCGTTTTCCCACCAAACCCCTTTTTTATTTTTTTTAAACAAACCCATAACTTGTCTTAAAAAAATTCTCCTCACTTTAAAAATACCAATTGCCCAAATTTTTTTTAAAACCCCTATTTTTCCCCAATTTACTTTAAATAATTGATCAAACTTATTGTAAAACTTCTTTTATTGACCTTTTTTTTTCCATATTTTTTTAACCTAGATTTTAATAAAAATTTTTTATATATCCTGTCTACCATTTACAGCATTTTTAAAACCCAGTCATTGCCACTTTATTTTTATAAATTTTTTTTTTTATTTTTATTTTGCCCCTTAACTTGTGTATTTTATCCTGTAAATTTTAAAAACCAAATTATACTCAATTCTGTAAACAATTTAAATTTAAGACCTTAGTGCAATTAAATTAGAGTTTGTTCCTTTATTATTTATTGTTTAAATCAAGTTTTACTTAGCTCATTCTAGCTAAATCAGTCAATAAAAAATTTCCTATCTAGACCATAGTGCTTACAAGTGAGGTGGTCCCTTTTAATTTGTTTTTTTTTTTTTATATTAAATTCAGTTGTACCATAGTCTTCTACCTCAAACATAGTCAATACCAAATTCACTTATTAGACATAGTGCAATTACTGTGAGAGACTAGTGCTTTTTTTTAATTTGTTTTTTTTATTTATTAGATTAACCTTTTGTATTTAGTCCTCTGCTAAAAAAATAGACTCCAAAAAAGTCATTTTTAGATTTTGTGAAATTTACGTGAGAGTTTGTTCTTTTTTTAATTTGTATTTTTTTATTATTTTATCCCTAGTTGTATTTATTCTTTCCAGCAAACACATAGACAACTCATTCTTTATGTGTAAGTGACTATACCCTACATGCCAAAAATACTTAGCTATATATTTGTCCAAAACTTCCTACCACTACAGAATCAGTACAAAACAAAAACACAAAACTCGGGTATAAAAAACCCCAAATTTAAACCTAAAAAGAAAATTGGGATCACATTGCCCCTGACAAAAACCCCATACTGACACCCAATAAAAAACCTATTAAAAGTAACTGCTTTTATTACACGCATCGCAACCCACCCATCTAAAACAATGCAAAAGTCTATCATACTTAACCAAAAAAGGGTCCTTAAGCAACACTATGAACCCCCTAGCACCCCTTTGAATCACAAAAGACCCCCTCCTGCATTATTTTTAAAATAAACCCCTGGTTTAAGCGGGAAAACCAAAGATATTTTCCCCTCTAAGGTACACGCATTCACAACTGCAGAAAACAAACAAGTTGGGGGGGTGGTATTGAATCTATTTATTTAAACCAAATTTATCTTGTCTTACCCCTTGCTTTGTGATAATTTGGGGGATTACATTTTTGCAAATTTTATGTAAAAAACCTTAAGACGCCTATAATAATCGGTGCCATTTCCCGGATACATCAACAAACATCCCAAATTTCAGTGAGAAATTAAAGCCCAAATAACAATCAGACAAATAAATAAGCACCACCTTTTTCTGGAATTTAAATCAACCTTGGATTACTAGTTTCACCCTGAAAAACTGTTTTCATAACAATTAAAACAACACACTTCTAAACCCACAAAACTAAACCAAACCCACTACTGAGACAAGTGAAACCAAATAGACCATTATGGCCCAAATATACTACCCCCCCTTAAATCGGGGGATAATCACAGATACCCTACGACCATACCCTCCCTCCTCCTGAAAAAACTTAAAAACCCACCATTGAATACAAAAAAAGTTCATTTAGGGCTCCATGACGGCCCCATAAGGAAATTCACACTGACTAGAGACTGTTGATTGGGCCCACAGAATCTCCAAGGGCCCAAAGGTATTGATGATGGGCAACACTTTCTTAACAAATTACTTGACTAACAACAAACTTTTCCTATAAAAAAAAAAAAATCAAAACAAAGGGGGTTGCCATAACCAGCCCCTTTGAAATCCCTTGCAAAAAACACCAAATGAAAAAAATTAACAGGGCTTAAAAAACAAAAAATACCTTAAACACTATTCTCACTCCCACCAAAATAATAAAAAAAGCCAAACAATATACTACTCCGAGATTCAAACACTAGAGGAGTATAAAAAAGAAACCCGGAAAAAAACTCTTCGATTCTAGGGGGCCCACAAACTGAGAAAAAAAAAAGAATATTTTTCCTAAATTTAAAATAATAAAACCCACTACAAACCCCCTGACACGTAACAAGTAAACGACTTTTCCAAATAGGGTCAATCTGCCAGTAAAATCCCCCCATACCAATGCCCCTGCCGGGGATACCTAGATGGAAATTTCCCTAATTTCCCTTTTTTGACCAACTGAGCCCAGGAAATATTGAGACTTTAAAATCACTTTTAAAAAAAATGGGGAATCTGTTCATGTCCCACCATTACTGTACAAAACGAGTGGCCCATGTCTTTCGCATTCAATTTCATTACTTTTTAACAAGTCAATAGGACTAGCCCTTTCCCCAAAACTTCCCCAAAATGGCAAGGGTTTTCACCAATACAAAAGGGGGTGACCCTAAGATTAAACAACTATAGGGGCCCAAAATCTAACTTCCCTTGCTATCCAAAATCTTTGAGAAACTGTGACAGGAGACTGTTTCATTTATAACGGCTCAAACATACTCAACCCTGCCCGTTTGGATTCGAAAAATAAAAAAACATAATGATGCAATCATAAAAAATGCTAGATCTGCTTTACCGCATTGGAAAATAAGGGGAAAATCCACTGGAATTTTTATTTACCCCAAGAAAAGCTTTTGACCAGTAAACCCCGAAATCCACCCACAAATGATCATACGGTATAAGGCCATGCGTTGCTTATTTCAAACTTACATTTCTAATAGGTTCAGTAGTCACCTTAAAGACACACATCACAACACGGCCACTGATATGGAGTTTTCCCCAGGGGAAATGTCCTTGGTCCCCCGCTCTTCCTCATATCATCAATGAATTTCCAAACGTATCCAAACCTGAAACCCTTCTCTTTGCTGATGACCGACTTATGTCATCCTCACCCTATTTGCCCCCCTCAACACCTTGTGAATGAGGAGCTGATTAAAAAATTCGACTTGGTGACAGCCAATAAAATTACCTTAACACTGACAAAAAAACCTACTTTTTATGTTTGGTGCGAGAGGGGATGCACAAATTAACTTAAGATTTACAACACTTAATTTCCAGAAAAATGGGGGGGAAAATTCCCCAGGGTTAAAACCTTACAACAAATAATTTCGCACCCAATCCAGCAAATAGCCAAAAAAAATATCCCCCAAAACGGTTGGGTCCCCCCCTTCCAAGATACGATACTACGTGCTGCAAAAGCCCTTTTCACATTTAACCCTCACTTATTTATCCATACCTCACCTTGCTATTTGTGTTGGGGATCAACTGCGCAACAACCTAAAGCCAATAATAACCCAACAAAAAAACTGCAGTAAGAATAATCACTAAATCCCATCCCGGCAACACACCCCCCCCCTTTATTAAATTTAAATTACTCCCCGTTTAGTCATCCCCCTTACTATGTGCAATTATAAAGGGGCCCTTTAAAATGAATATCAAACCCTTTACCTAAAATGCTTTTTTGATAGTTGTGAAAGAACCCCCAGGGATAAACCAGACCAAAATCTCACGACATTCCCGTTCCACTAACCCTTTTCAAAAAATTTCAATGTATTCAAAGGCCCTAAAATTTGGAATCCCTACCTGAGAACCTTTAAAATGCGACACATTCATCACCTTCAAACTACCATTTGAAAAATCTTTTCTCCCGAACACCCCCGTCAACTAACTACACGAATACCAGGTGGGTTTACACTTACACTCGTCACTCATTTTAACCATAAACAGAAAAATTAATTCAGTCAAAATAATGAACCTGTGATACTCCAATACTGAAAATATTACGTGCCAAAAAAAAGCATCAATTGCTAAACTCACAAATAGTATTTAGTCACTTAGCCATAATACCAAATTACCCCTAAAATTTTTAAATTTTTCAATTAAGAATAAAACTAAGTATGCCCAAAATGCCTACCCTGCTAAGCGTTTAGTGGTAACTCTGTAATCACAATTTTATACATGTAAACCAAAAATAACCAAATTTCTGTAAATCAGCATTAAAATCCTTAAAAGAGAATAAATTTTGAATTAAAATTGAATTGAATTAAACATTACCTCAACGTTACCTAAACATTCCCTCAACTTTACCTCTTACCTAACAAAACTCAACATTATGTAACATTCCCCTCAACATTCCCTCAACGTTACCTCAACATTACCTAAACTTACCTCAACGTTACTCAACGTTACCTCAACATTCCCAAAATGTTACCTAAAACCTTACCTCAACATTGTTCAACATTCCCTCAACATTTAAATTTGTCAAATTCCCTCAACTTCCTCAACTTACCTCAACTTTCCCTACATTACCCAATATTAGTAACATTCCCCAAACTTAGTAAAAAATTATGTAAAACATTCCCTCAACTTTCCTAAAATTTACCTAAACTTACCTAAATTATGTCAACATTCCCTCAAATTACCTAAAATTTAGTCAACATTACCTAAACCCCCCTTTCAACATTATGTCAACTTTACCCAACATTACCTCAACTTTGTAAAATTTACCAACATTATGTAAACTTACCTCAACATTACCTCAACATTACCCCAAGTTACCTAACATTCCCTAAAACATTACCTCAACTTACCTAAACGTTACCTCAACATTATGTAAACATTACCTCAACATTATAACGTTACCTCAACGTTACCTGAACTTATGT
This sequence comes from Cherax quadricarinatus, assembly GCF_026875155.1. Lineage (NCBI taxonomy): Eukaryota > Metazoa > Arthropoda > Malacostraca > Decapoda > Parastacidae > Cherax > Cherax quadricarinatus. Next base: position 10,746 of record NW_026495416.1, on the reverse strand, counting down.
AACATTACCTCAACATTCCCTCAAGTTACCTCAACATTACCTCAACATTACCCCAACATTACTCAACTTTACCCAAATTATTCCGTTCCTCAAACTTTCCCCCAACATTACCTCAAATTACCCAAGTTACCTCAATGTTACCTAAACATTCCCTCAATGTTACCTAACTTTACCTCAACTTGTCAACATTCCCTCAAATTATTAAAAATTTCCCTCCACATTCCTCAACATTCCTAAATTTACCTCAAATTCCCTAATTTTTCCTAAAATGTTACCTCACATTACCAAAACTTACCCTTTTACCTCAACACAACCTCAATTATGTCAACATTACCCAACATTCCTCAACGTTACCTCAACATTACTCAACATTACCCAACATTCCAAGTTCCCTAAAATTTACCTAAACATTACCCCCAACTTTACCTCAACTTACCTCAAATTACCTCGTTCCTCAAAAACCTCAACATTAGTCAACATTACCTAAACTTTCCCCTCAACTTTTACCTCAACTTACCTCACGACTCAACGTTCCCCTTCAACATTACCTCTTACTCAAAAATACCTCAATGTTCCCCTAACATTATCTAAACATTACCTCAACTTTCCCTCAATTTTCCCCAAACATTACCTAATGTTCCCTCAAATTACCTCAACATTCCCCTAAAGATTACCTCAACGTTACCTAACTTTTCCTAAATGTTACCTAAACTTACCTAAACATACCTCAACATTACCTCAAGACTCAACATTCCCTAAACATTACCTCAACTTACCTCAACTTTCCCTAAACGTTCTTCAACTTTCCCTCAACATTACTTCAACATTCCCTAATGACTCAACATTACCCAACATTACCTCAACTTAGTAAACATTCCCTCAACATTATCAACTTACCTAAAACATTCCCTCAACGTTCCCCCAACTTCCCTCAACATTACCTCAACATTACCTAACGTCCTCAACAGTCCCTCAATTCCCCTCAACATTCCCTAAACGCTACCTCAACATTACCTCAACTTTACCTCAATTTACCTCAACATTACCTCAACATTTGCAACATTCCCCTCGTTATCAACCTAACCTCAACATTTGTCAACATACCTCAACATTACCCAACTTTACCCCAAATACCTCAACTTTTCCCTAAACATTATTCAACGTTACTCAACGTTACCCAACTTACCTCAAATTCCCTCAACATTCCCCAAAAGTTACCTCAACGTTACCTCAAATTCCCTCAATTTACCTAAAATTACCTAACTTTATGTCAACATTCCCCTCAACATTACCTAAAATTATGTCAACATTACCTCAACTTTCCTCAACGTTCCTAAACTTACTAAACTTACTAAAGGTTACTCAACATTACCTCATTCCCTCAAATAACCCTCAACATTAGTCAACTTACCTCAACATTCCCTAAAACTTCCCTAAAATTACTAAAACATTACCTAAACGTTACCTAAACTTACCCTAAACATTACCTAAACGTTACCAACATTACCTAAACATTACCTCGTTACCTAAACAAAACCCAACTTATGTCAACTTCCCTCAATTACCCAAGTTCCTCAACATTATAACTTTAAACTAAACTTTTCCTCAACTTTAAATCAACATTTATTTATTTATTTTTTTATTTAAATTAAGCACACAAACAGGGGTAAAAAAAAATCAGATAAGGCAGATGCAAACCCATTTAAAATTTTACAAAGCATTAGGGGGGTTTTAAAAATTAACAAAAGTTTAACTAAGCAATGAGAAATCTGTTTTAAAACATAATGTAACAGATTACTATAAACAAAAGTGAGTTTTACAAAGACAGGTCATAGGGTTGCATTCAGTCATAGAAGGATTTTAGGTAGTGTTTTTAAAAATAATAAAAGTTAGTTCGGTTTTGGTTTAACATTTATGTGTAAATTGTGAGAAACATTTAAGATACAATTATAAGGTTGTTTTCGTTTTTATTTGATTTGGGGATAAATGATCTTTGAGTAAGACTTGAATTTAAAAAGGGTTTGTTTTCTTTTATTTTTACGTAATGAATCCAGATTTTAGGCCTTTTATGGCATTATTTTTGCATAGTTGAGATGGACACAGGAAACATAAAAAGAGTGATCGTCCCCTTTTTGTTAGGGTCTTTGGGGGTTCTTTTGAGGTTGGCAAGGAGATGTTGAGGGGAGGGTTAAACAGAGTTAAGTGTTCTATGTATGTAATGGGCAGTAAAATAGGGGATGTTTTGTATGGTGAGTAGGTTTAGTGTATTAAAATATTGGTGGGTGTCTCCCTGTAGTGAGATTTGTTATCATTCACTCACCCTTTTTTTGGGAAATTTAGTGGTCTGAGGGGTTAAATTGTTGTTGAGCCCATGCAAAAATTTCCCATGGGTAGATAGGGGTAAATAAGAGAGTGAAAAGGGGCCGGAGGGCTGACGTGGAACATAGTACCGATCTTAATATAGCCCAAGTTTGGAATTTTCTTTGAAATTTGTTGATAGTGTATGAAATTTTAGTCATTATAAGGTGGTTCCCAAGAATTTTCCCTCTGTTAGCTTTGTGATAGGGGATCGTTTTTCATTTGTTAAGAGGGACATCTGTACTCGTTACCAAAAATGAATGAAGTGGGTTTTTGTCAATGTTTAGTGTAAGTTTTTTTAGTTCAACCAGGTAATTTTTCTGTAATTCGGTTTTTACAGTTTGGGCTATGGACTGGGCCGGGTGGAGAAGACTATGTAGTGTCATCTGCAATAGTGTGGGTTTGAGTAATTGCGAAGCATTTGGAAGGTTTTTATGTATAGGAAAAAAGAGAAAGGGCAAGGACATTCCCGGGGGACCCCAAATGAAATTTTTGCGCAGAAGAGTTTCCCCCATTTGCGACACAAATTGGTTCTTTTTCTGAGGTATGACTTGGGGTAGTTGAGGGAGTGCCCTCTTATCCCATAGTGTGCAATTTTACGTGGAGAAGTCATGGTCAACTGATAAAAAGCTTTACGTAAGTCAATAAAAGATCCCCGTGGGATTTTTTTTCCTTTTGCAGTGTATTTTTGTTCTGCAGTGTATAATAGCATCATTAGAATTTTTATTAGGCCTGAACCCAAAATTTGGGCAGGGGTTGAGTATGTTTTGGGAGAAAAGGTGGGTAGATTGTTTATGAATTAATTTTTGAAGATTTTTGAGAGAGGTGTAATTTGGATTTGGGCCATATTTATTCAACTTGTTTGGTCCCCCCTTTTGTGGATGGGGTGCCCCTTTGTTTTTTTTTGGTATGTGGGGAAGGTGGAGGATTCAATGGATTTTAAAAAGTTTCAATGATTGGAGATAGCCTTGTGAACCCCTTTTTGTATATAAAGGGTGGTAAGGCTTAAATCCTGCCTTTTTTTTTAGGCATTGATAATAGGGGGACTCGTAGGGTTAGTCGGGGGCTAGGAACATTTTTTTTGGGTAGTTGCCCGTAGGGAGTATTTGGTGGGGGATTGACTTGGGATTTTTTTGGGAAGGTTTTGTCCTATAGTGGAGAAGAAATCATTGAGTCTGTTTGCTGTTTCTGTTGGTGGGAGTTGGGGTTCATCTGATTTTGCAAATTTTTATTTCGCTATTTCGTGATATCTTTTTTGTTCCCAGAATTTCTGATGGGGTTTTCCAGGTCTTTTTTATATCACTCGTAAGTTGGAAAAATCTTTTCCCTTAATTACAATTTTTTGCCCTTCTTATCAGGTGGTTAGGATTGGGACGAGTAACGTTTTGTTTTGGTCTCTGGTTATGTGACCCATTCTGTATGTTTTTCATATTGGTGTTTTGTATTTATGGATTTGAGAATGCTGGGTGTTAGCCAGGGACTGTTCAGTCTCTTTGCTGTCATTGTTTAGTTTTATTGGGCAGTGCTTGTTATAGAGGTATTGGGTCTTTTTTAGAAAATTATTAATACATTCGTCAATTCTGTATAGATTTCTAGCTCAGTGTGCCAATCAATGTTTGCTACTGCTGTTGTGAAGTTTTTAAAAGGGCTGCCTCATTGTAAAGTCTGAACGTGACTTTGTAGTGTCTTGGGGTAGTTTACCAAGAGTTGTTATGAGGAAGTGGGTAGTGGTCTGGGGGTATTATCTGAAATTTTATGCCTGATTTTAAAGGGGATAGGTGTTGGTCCAGATGTGGTCAGTAGGGAAAACTAGTCTCTGTAACTCTTGTAGGTTTTGTTACTTTTGGTAGTAACATACAGTTACTCATTGTTTTTGTAAATTTCAGTAACGTGTGGGCCCTGGTCTTGCAGGAAAATTTATATTGAAGTAAACCTGAGAGTAGTAAGTGATCTTTGTTCATGCGTGCATCAGTTTTTATACTTCCTAGATTTTGACTAAATTGGCTAAGTTTGACTGTGGAACTCTGTAGATGTTTATCAATGTGAGAGGTTTTTTAGGTATTTGGATTTGAATTTAGCTATTATATTTTCCCCATGTTCATCCTTGTGCAAGTATTAGTGATACATTCTATTTTGGTCTGAGTAGTATATGGCTGTGCCACCCCTTGTTGGTCTGGCTACAGTTGTGTAGGGCTGTGTAAACCAGGAATGGCATAGACATCTGTACTATCAGGTTTTTAGCCAGGTTTCAGTTAGTGTAATGATGGACATATTTGGGATGTAAGGAATTTAGTAATGCTATGAGGTCATCGTAATGCTTGCTTAAAGATCTGATATTGTAGTTAAAGATAGTTATGTTGTTGTTGGCACTGGGGAAGTGCCCTTTTATTGTTCTGCAGTGTAGTAATTACAGTAACTGTTTGATTCATTTAAGTCATTAAATAAGAGGTTTGGGATCAGGGTCAATGCTTGTAATCATAAGATTTGTAGTGAATCTATAGTTAGAATTAAGTATAAAACAAAGTAAATAGTCTTAAGCTAAAAAGAGCACCTGAATTATTTAACAAATGTAAAATAATGAGCTAAGGGACTAATACAAATAAAGTGATGATCATATAATACAGCTTGGGAATATTTATAGTAGGTAGTTTCTATAAAGGTAATTTTTTAAAGTTAGAATTATAGTTTAAAATTATAATAAAAAGGGACTAAAAATAGGTTGTGGTGAACAATAAAGTGGTAATCAAATAAATGAGCTTTGGAATATAATGGCAAAAATTTTGAACTTATTCTACTTTAGCACCTGAGAATAGCACCCTTTATTATTTTAACAATTGTGGATATATAAACTAGGATAGTTAAAATAAAGCTAAAATAAAGGAGAAAATATATAAGGGACTAAAATTAAGTAATGGTAAGCAAAGTTAAAAATTACCTCAATGTTACCTCACTTATTCAACATTACTCAATTTACCCCAACATTACCTCAACATTGCCCCATGTTACCCCAAAATTACCCCCAACTTACCTCAACATTACCTCAAAGTTACTCAACATTTCCTCAAACATTATCAACATTTCCCAAACCCAACATTGTCAACATTACCCCAACATTTCCCCCAACGTTACCTAAACTTTACCTAACATTACCTAACTTACTAAAAACTTCCCTCAACATTACCCAACGTTACCTCAACATATGTAACTTTACCTCAATTTTACCTCACGTTACCTAAACATTACCTAAGTTACCTCAAATTACCTCAACATTACTAAAATTTTACCTAAAACATTACCTCAAGTTCCCTCACATTCCTCAAGCTCCCCCTAAAACATTACCTCAACATTACCTCAATGTTACCTAAATTTACCTAAACTTTTTGTCAATTACCTCGTTACCTAAACCAAACCCTCAAATTATATCAACATTCCCTCAACATTCCCTCAACGTTACCTCAAATTACCTAACTTACCTCAACATTATTCAAGCTCCCCTCAATTCCTCAACTTCCCTAAAATTTACCTCAAAAATTACCCAAACGTTCCCCTCAACTTTTCCTAACGTTACCTAAAAATTCCCTAACATTACCAAATTTTACCTAAACATTCCCCTAAAACATTCCCTCAAAAAAAAGTACCTCAAATTTACCCAACGTTACCCAACGTTTATAAAACGTTCCCTCAACGATAACCTTCAACTTTTACCTAAAAGTTACCTCAACGTTACCTAAACGTTACCCAACTTTCCCTCAACGTTACCTCAAGCCCCTCAACGTTCCTCACGTTCCCTCAACGTTACCTAAACGTTACCTAAACATTACGTAATTACGTCAACGTTCCTCAACTTTTACCTCAAGTTACCTCAACGTTACCTCAACATTCCCTAACTTTACCTCAACTTACCCAACTTTCCTCCTTACCTCAACTTACTTCACGTTACCTAACGTTACCTAACTTTCCCTAAAACATTCCCTAACTTTTCCCCTAACGTTACTCAAGTTACTAAAACGTTCCCTCAAACTTCCCTAACATTACCTCAATTTTACCTCAAGATTCCCTCAAGTTTCCCTCAACATTCCCTCAACTTAACTCAAGTTACCTAAACGTTCCCTAAACGTTCCCTAAACGTTACCTCAACATTCCCAACATTCCCTCAACGTTCCCTCAACATTACTAAAAATTACCTCAACGTTACCTAAACTTCCCCCAAAAAATTTACCTCAACGCTCCCTCAACTTCCTCAACATTACCCAACTTACCTCAACTTTCCCTCAATGTTACCTAAAAATTTCCCTCAACTTACCTAAACACCCCTAAGGTTACCTCAACATTACCTCAACATTCCCCAACTTACCTAAACGTTCCTCAAATTACCTCAAGTTACTAAAACGTTTCAACTTACCTCAACGTTACCTAAACGTTACCTCAGTTACCTCACATTCCCCCCAACATTACCTCCATTACCTCAAATTAACCAACATTCCTAAACGTTCCCCAAAATTACCTCAACGTTAATCAACTTCCCTCAACTTACCTCAACCTTTACTCAAGTTACTAAAACTTTTCCTAATTTACCTCAATGTTCCCTAAACATTACCTCAACATTACCTCAACATTACCTCAACTTTACCTCAACGTTACCTCAACATTACCTCAACGTTACCTCAACATTACATCAACATTACCTCAACTTTAACTCAGTTACCTCAACATTACCTCAACGTTACCTCAACGTTACCTCAACGTTACCTCAACATTACCTCAACGTTACCTCAACATTACCTCAACATTACCTCAACGTTACCTCAACGTTACCTCAACGTTACCTCAACGTTACCTCAGCGTTACCTCAACATTACCTCAACATTACCTCAACATTACCTCAACGTTACCTCAACGTTACCTCAACGTTACCTCAACGTTACCTCAACATTACCTCAACGCTACCTCAACATTACCTCAACATTACCTCAACGTTACCTCAACATTACCTCAACATTACCTCAACGTTACCTCAACATTACCTGAACATTACCTGAACATTACCTCAACGTTACCTCAACATTACCTCAACGTTACCTCAACGTTACCTCAACGTTACCTCAACGTTACCTCAACGTTACCTCAACATTACCCCCCAACGTTCCCCTAAACCCGTTACCTCAACGTTACCTCAACGTTACCTCAACGTTACCTCAACATTACCTCAACGTTACCTCAACGTTACCTCAACGTTACCTCAACATTACCTCAACATTACCTCAACACTGCTAAAACTGTTTATAAACACAAGTTGAAAGTCTTCTACAACCTTGTAAACAATTGCTAATTCAGAAAAAAATTGTTGTAAAAAAATTTAATATATTGAAACTTTAGGTAATATAAAGAGTTAAAAAAAGTGTTTGGTTGTAGTAGTGAGTGATGGTGATGGAAGGATGAATATATTGTAGGAGGAGACATTGTTGGGAAAACCAATGATACATGTGAAGGTGACACTAGTGTCTTATATTATTATGTCTTATTTGTGAGTGTTGGAGAGTCACACAGCTCATGTCAGACAACCTGGTGAGTTACTCTTGCTCTCTTAGTCATGGCTGCGACCCCTCACCACCACCTACTTCCTTCTGAAGGGTGAAGGGGGACTGGACGCCCCTTAATTGGCTTGTTGAGGAGGTCTGGCTAAGGGCCAGGCCCCTCACTGCTGCCCCTCACTGCTGCCCCTCACTTACCCACACCCATTCTTTCGTATTAAAGAGGCAAAGCGCTAAACCCTCAGGGGGCATATATCGCCCGGGACGTGAGAGGCACCAAGGTTCACGCCAAGTAAGAGGAGGAATCCACCTCCTGTGATCAAGAGCCCCTGACCAGCATCAAGGCACCTCCCACCCACAACCAAGTCATTCCAGTTTTTACTATAGTGGTACCTTAAATATATTTTGATTGGTTTAAAGATTCGTAAGTTTTCCCTAATTAACTATAATGTAGTAGATAACTCATATTGTTAGTCTTTGTGTTATCCTAGGTTAAATGTATATGATGTCCTATTGTATGTGCTTGAATCTTCTTCCTGGGTTCAAACCTGATTATTTCTCATTCATTACACTGTATAACCCATATGAGTTTAACACTTCCTTGTAATAATCATGATAATAATATTTCCATCAGTAAAATGGGTTGATAAATTAGACACGTGCAACACTTGGGTATCTTTAATGATGAAACGTTTCGTCACACAGCGGCTTCACCACTTGTCTAACCCTTGGGCACGACCTACTTCCACATTGGACAAATGTGATATTACCTACGACTGCTGCACCTCTCCTGCCTACAGTATATAAGCTACTTCTCTGCACATATGCTGTGTTCTTTTCAAGATTGTTGGACTGACCACATTGACTCAAGACTGAGGGACTGATTACCTCAGACTCCTCCTTTTCTTCAATGTTCTCCTTTGTATGGAGTGATGAAGCCACTGTGTGGCAAACGTTTCCTCATTAAAGATCCCAAGTGTTGCCCCTTTTTTCTAATTTTTCAACTTGTTGGTTCTCTGAACCATTCATCTACAGTAAAATGGGTACCTGGGTGTTAGTGGACTTGTGTGGGGTTGCATCCTGGGACAAAATTGACAAATTTGGGGAAATGCTCTGCTAACAAGCAGCTTCAATATAGTAGTATGTATGTCATTGATGTCGGCTATGTTAGAATGATAACAAATTTCACTATAGGGAGCACACTCCACCAATATTCAATACACTAAACCTACTCACCATACAAAACATCCATACTTATTACTGCACCTATTACATACATAGAACACTTAACTCTGATATTAACCCTCCCCTCAAACATCTCCTTGCCAACCTCAACAGAAAAACCATGACCATAACACAAGGCACAGATCACTCTTTGATGTTCCCGTGTCCATCTCACACTATGCAAAAACTCAATGCCATAAAAGGCCCTAAAATCTGGAATTCATTACCTGTAAATATAAAAGAAACACTACCTGTCTATAATTCAAGTCTCTTCTCAAAGATCACTTACTCACCCAAAACCCAAATAAATACTGAATAACTAAAACCTTATAAAATTGTATATCTTAAATGTTTCTCAAAATTTATATCACATAAATTTTTAAACCTAAAACCCAATCTAACTTTATTATTTTTTAAATACACTACCTAACAGAATACTCCATTCTACTGAATGTACAACAATGCATACAACCATATGACCTGTCTTTGTAATACTCACTTGTGCTTTATAGTAATCTGTTTACATAAAGTTTATCACTGTTTTCATCTTTTGCTTAGTTAATCTTAAGTTAATTTTAAGCCAGCCCGTAATGCTATGCATAGTATAAATGGCTTTGGCATGCTGCTCTTATCTTATTTTTTGTACCTCTGTATGTGTGCTCAAATTTTTAAATAAATAAATAAATAAATAAATATGTTCTGTTTACCTTATATGTTTTACTTGTAGTAAACAAAGATATTATTATTATTATTATTATTTTTATTAAATTTTTTACTAAATTTAAATTAATAATTGCCCCCAAACAAGTCATCTTTTCTGTTTCTCAACGTTGCCTTCAGCAAACCGAGTCAAATTAGATTAGTATGTAAATTAGACTCTCTATTTATTTATTTATTTATTTATTTATTTATTTATTTATTTAATTTGTTTATTTAAATTTTGGGCCCTTTTCAAAACAGTACATTGAGATTTTGTATTTACAATAATGGGTTGCAGTACAAAGAGAGCCTCTATTATGCCTGGCATTATGGCCAACCTAACATTATTGACTTTCAGTGTACTTAATACTAAGGATTTTATCATAGTTGTACAGTAGGATAGTAATTATTTCATAGTTGTACAATAGAAATTAATTATAAAAGAATCAAAATTTGTATAATACAAAGATTATATTTATATTCTAAAATGCTTTTGTGAAAACAATGATTCAATTATATTCCTGTCAACAATGGATAAAAGGTTCAAGTGATTTGTTTCAGTTATGATGTGGGAGTCATAGGTGAGTAAGTGTGTACTGAGTATTTAGCATTTAGTCTAGGGTGATTAAGTGGCTTTTGAAAGAGTCTTAAATTGATTTTCAGAAATGGGTTACTTTAATATTTTCTGGTAATGAATTCATATTTGGGGCCCTTGAGTGCTAGAGTTTTTACACAGTGTTTTATATGACACGAGGTATTCAAACGAGATCTGTGTTTGTGTTGGGTAATTTGCCTGTTAGTTGGTGGGGTTTGATTGGGGGGGTTTTTAAGTTTTTTTCCGGGTTTTATAGGCACGAATAAATGGGGTTCTTAAAGGGGGAGTGCTTTGGAAATTTGGGGAGTATGTTGGGGTTTAATTTTTTTATTTTCCCTT
>NW_026495405.1:0-19762 GCF_026875155.1 Cherax quadricarinatus | reverse complement strand
ATCGACTCAAGGTTGAGGGACTGATTACCTCATTCTCCTCCTGTTCTTCAAGTTTCTCCTGTGTATGGACTGATGAAGCCACTGTGTGGCGAAACGTTTCCTTAATAAAGATACCCAATAGTTGCACATGTGTCTAATTTATCAACATGTCGGTTCTGTGAACCATTCATCTACAAGTGTTTCTTGATGTGGGAAACGGCTTGATTAATCAAACCTGTATAGTTTGCTGAGGTGGGCTTTGGCTAAGTTCACCTATTTTGAGATGTTTGATGTAGAGTAGGGTAATCTGTCCATCTCGTATCCCAGGATCTTGTTGGGGGTTTCTAATGGCAATAGGTTTACCTCTGATGGAGATACCCTCCTTGTCTTCTAAAGTTGATGCAAAACATCTGATGGTTCTGATGAGGACTTTTCTGGGTTGGTCGTGATTCTCCATTTGTTCTCCTAGTTTGCTGTTCTTCGTAGTTCCGTATTCATTTTCTCGATTAACCTCGCATGCTTATGTTTTCCCGTTATGGGGGTGGAGGACAGTACATGGATAACATCATCAGCAATCTGGTGATGATTGTATCATTGAACTCGGGTTGAGAGAGATCGTTTACATGTATGTTGAAAAGTATCGGGCACTCCAGCTGTCGGTGTGAAAGGCTCTGCCGACTTGCCGTTAATGCCGTTAAAAGTAGAAGTTGTATGTGAATGTAAAGTAGAAGTTGTATGTGAATGTAAAAGTAGAAGTTGTATGTGAATCTGAGAAAAGTCCAGTTGTGGACAGGAAGGTCGACAAGTTTAAATGAGTCCGTCGTGCCACAGGCTGTCAAAATTGTTGTTGTTCTAGATTCGCCAGTATAATCGCCCGGCCCTGTCCTTTTCCAAGTGGTGGTCCGGTCTTGGCTCCCTTTCGCGGGAGTGTCTCAGACCAATGTCTGCCATGGGAGGAGGTACAAGTACCTTCTCGTCTTCTGCGACTAGCTGTCTCCAGGCCTAGCCCCATTCCTCGCCCCCACGGGGCTTACAGGGAGAAGCTAGGCACCTTGGGCTGCCACAAACCCCGCCCACACTGGGCTCGAAGGGTATGGCAGCTGTTTAGCAGCAGACGATGCCAGGAGGTACAAAAGCAGCAAGCACTACTGGATCCTTATTGAGCCACACCCCAGCTTTGGGCCGAGGCCCGAGTGCTGGGGAAGCTCAAGAATGCCTCTTGCTGTGTGTGTTGTTGCTGCTACTACACTTGTTCGTTGGACTCTCCTGTCTTGTACTCTTGACTTTCGCACCGGCAAGACGTACTTGCTCCTGATTAGTTGCCTTGCTTCTGATTGGTTGCCTTGCAATCCCCGTGCTGGGAGAGGCTTTATAATTGACTTGTTGCTCGAGATCGATCGAGAGAGTTTAGGTAAGATCCCAATGGGGTGAGCGGAGAGGACGAGACAAGCGAAGACTAGCGTTGGAAGGAGTGTCCTTGTAGAAAAAGTGCCAGGGCTTACCTAGCAGCTGAGCGATCGTGGGATAGAACTGGAGAATCAGGAGTGGCTAGCTTTGTAGAAGGCGCGAGTAGCAAGCTGTGCAGGCTGCATCTGAACGGTGGGTATCTAAATCTGGGAGGTGAATAGTGACTGGAGATCGGTAGGAAGACGGGATGGAGAGGGAGGAAAACTTCGGAGTGATTGGTCGTTCAAGTTGAAGAGAGGTGGCAGTCGCAACGTGATTGGTGGGTGGTATTTCATCATAGATGAGTCCATATTGGTTCCATTTTCCAGTCGTGGAGCTGTTTTAAAGTCTTTCGTATGCAGATTTTGATGTGAGGGTAATTTAACCAGGTTGGTGAAGTTGGTAGCTAGGTTTTCAAGTATGGCATTTACAGTTCTGATGGTCGCTACCAGGAGCAACAGTATACGTGACAGATCCATGGTGTATGTTATGGGCTGCTGCAGTTGCATACAACGGCTGGCTAAGTGGATTACACGTGTATAAAGTGATAGGTTCAGTTTTTCAAAATTTCCCGTCTTTTTCCATTTCTTCAGGCATTCGTGAGGCTTGAGGGGAAGGTTCAAGTGGTTGTCTTGGCTCTCTTGGCTTTTGGCGGGTGGAGATGAGGTGATGGAGCTGATTCTTCAGTAATAAAAGTGGTGGTGGAAGTCGATGGTGGTTCCTCATTGGTGAGATTAACTGGTATCCTCTCATTGGTGGAAATAATTGGTGTCCTCTCATTGGTGGGTTCAGGAGTCGTACAGGTGTCTTCTTCAAGAAACAAGTCTTGCTTGTTGTCAGATGCTGTGAAGCTGACGATTTTTGGTGTGAATTTCAGAATATTCTCTGAAGGAGGACATTCTGGGAATTTCAAGGCTGGCAAGATGTTCAATGAAAAGAGTTCATTAATAGTCTTGCTGAAGGATCCAGGGTCAGCTACCTTTTGCATGTGAGCCAACAACATACAGTGTTAAATTTGTGTAGAAACACCGTCTTTCAGTGGAGAGGAGGTGGTGGTTGGTGGTGTCTGTTGAGTGGCTTGCAGAGTCTTTGTAGTGGCCGTTTGGAGTTTGCTATAGCAGCATATACTGGGAAATTAACGGTCGTCTGCTTAAGCTCTTCTTTAGCTTCTTAGATGAGATCTTACGCTCTTGGAATTGATACAAGTGGTGGCAGAGGTAGAGTTACAGAAACGATGGCCATGGCCGTCATTGCCACAGGTGGAACAAATCTTCTTATCCTTAACGTGGCATTCAGTGGTGGAGTGGTGTTACCCGGTGACATGCAGAACAAATATTTTATGTAACAGTTCCGGGATTGAACTGAAAGTGAACTCGTTTTCTTCCAGTCAGTCAGGCAGTGGCCAGGACAGGAGTAGATGAGAGGTGTATTTAGTTCAGTACCAGCCGGGTGGTGACGGGGGTACAGACATCATGTTTGGGCGGAAGTTTGAGTAGGCAATTTTGGTAAGGTTTTAGTGTATACTATAGGCGTTTCTCTTCAAGTGCTCTCATGTTTATTTGTAAAACCCTAGTATGCAGAGGCCTGTGTTTTGGAGAGTATGGTGTTTTGCCTGCTGGTAATTAGTCTACCAGGCAGAAGTTAAGAGGGAGTGTGTATGTCATGGTGCCTCCCTGATGATTTATTTTCTTTAACTCATGAGTAGCAGTGTGCTAGTGAGCTAATGTGAACGGGAGTGTGGTGCTTTTTTGGAGTAGATTGTAAGTTATATATAAGTTACTATTATTATTATAGATATATTTTATATAGGTGAGTTTCTGTCCTTCCTTCCAAATAACAATTAATAGTTTAATATCTGAGTACATGCTGGCCCAAGGTTTGCTGTGTTTTCAGAGTAATTTTATGACCCATAGACAGCAGTGTGAACAGTCTTTAGGAGCCTTTTATTTAAGTTATGAGATCAAAGTCGTAACATGGGGCCTCATGTTACGACTTTGCCCCAGCAGGCAAAACACTGTACAGTACTCTCCAAAACACAGGCCTCTGCATACTAGGGCCTTACAAATAAACATGAGAGCACGTAAACAAAAACACCTATAGCATACACTAAAAAAATTACCAAAATTACCTACTCAAACTACTGCCCAAACATGATGACTTTACCCCCATCACCACCCGACTGGTACTGAACTAAACACACACCTCATCTGCTAATGTCCTGGCCACTGCCTGACTGACAGGAAGAAAACGCGTTCGCTTTCAGTTCGATCCCGGAACTGTTACATAAAATATTTTTTCCTGTATGTCACTGCATATCAAAAACAATGTACTCAGATCACAACATAATCGAGGTTCAAACATGTATGCGCGGAGCCCCACACCGACAAAATGAGATTAGTCACGAGGGAGCCTTCACCAAATTCAACTTCAGTAACAAGAACATAAAGCGGGACCAAGTAAACCAAGTCCTAAACGACATAAGCTGGGAAGATAGACTATGCAACACAGACCCCAACTTATGCTTAGAACAGATTAACTCGGTGGCACTCGATGTATGCTCAAGGCTTATTCCTTTAAGAAAAAGGAGGAGTAGATGTAAAATAGAAAGAGACAGGCGCTCCCTTTACTGGCGACGGAAAAGAATAACAGCGTCTAAAAGAGGACAATATATCTGAAATGCGTAGTGAGTCACTGGTCAGAGAAATAGCAAGCATCAAACTTAAGCTAAAGGAATCTTATTGGAGTCAGGAATCGCGGGAAGAATTAAAAGCCACAAATGAAATCGAAAGAAACAAAGTATTTCTTTTCTTATGCCAAATCAAAGTCGAGAACAACATCCAGTATTGGGCCCGTACTTAAACAAGATAACACAGATAACAGCAATGAAATGAGTGAGCTACTCAAGTCCCAATATTGCTCAGTTTTTAGCAAGCCGCTAACCAGACTGAGAGTCGAAGATCAAAATTAATTTTTTGTGATAGAGCCACAGAGTTTGGTTAACACAAGCCAAATGACTTCGAACAGGCGATAAATGACGTGCCCATGCGCTCTGCCCCAGGACCAGACTCATGGAACTCTGTGTTCATCAAGAACTGCAAGAAGCCCCTAACACGAGCTTTTACCATCCTAAGGAGAGGGAGCATGGACACGGGGGTCGTCTCACAGTTACTAAAAAAAACAGACAGCCCCACTCCACAAAGGGGGCAGTAAAGCAATAGCAAAGAACTACAGACCGATAGCACTAACATTCCATATCATAAAAATCTTTGAAAGGGTCCTAAGAAGCAAGATCGCCACCCATCTAGATACCCATCAATTGCACAACCCAGGGCAACATGGGTTTAGAGCAGGTCGCTCCTGTCTGTCCCAACTACTGGATCACTACGACAAGGTCCTAGATGCAATAGAAGGCAAAAAGAATGCAGATGTAATATATACAGACTTTGCAAAAGCCTTCGACAAGTGTGACCATGGCGTAATAGACACAAAAATGCGTGCTAAAGGAATAACAGGAAAAATTTGGTAGATGGATCTATAATTTCCTCACAAACAGAACACAAAGAGTAGTAATCAACAGAGTAAAGTCTGAGGCGGCTACGGTGAAAAGCTCTGTTCCACAAGGCACAGTACTCGCTCCCATCTTGTTTCTCATCCTCATATCTGACATAGACAAGGATGTCAGCCACAGCACCGTCTCTTCCTTTGCAGATGACACACGAATCTGCATGACAGTGTCTTCCATTGCAGACACTGCAAGGCTCCAGGCGGACATCAACCAAATCTTTCAGTGTGCTGCAGAAAACAATATGAAGTTCAACGATGAGAAATTTCAATTACTCCGATATGGTAATCATAAGGAAATTAAAACTTCATGAGAGTACAAAACAAATTCCTTCCACAAAATAGAGCGAAAAACCAACGTCAAAGACCTGGGAGTGATCATGTCGGAGGATCTCACCTTCAAGGACCATAACATTGTATCAATCAGCTAGAAAAATGACAGGATGGATAATGAAAACCTTCAAAACTATGGATGCCAAGCCCATGATGACACTCTTCAGGTCGCTTGTTCTGTCTAGGCTGGAATATTGCTGCACACTAACAGCACCTTTCAAGGCAGGTGAAATTGCTGACCTAGAAAATGTACAGAGATAAAACACCTCAATTACTGTACGGAGATAAAACACCTCAATTACTGGGAGTGGTTGAAGTTCCTGAACCTGTACTCCCTGGAACGCAGGAGGGAGAGATACATGATTATATACACCTGGAAAATCCTAGAGGGACTAGTACCAAACTTGCGCACTAAAATCACTCACAACGAAAGCAAAAGACTCGGCAGACGATGCAACATCTCCCCAATGAAAAGCAGGGGTGTCAAAAGCACGTTAAGAGACAATACAGTAAGTGTCAGGGGCCCGAGACTGTTCAACTGCCTCCCAGCATGCATAAGGGGAGATTACCAATAGACCACTGGCTGTCTTCAAGCAGGCACTGGACAAGCACCTAAAGTCGGTACCTGACCAGCCGGGCTGTGGCTCGTACGTTGGATTGCGTGCAGGCAGCAGTAACAGCCTGGTTGATCAGGCTCTGATCCACCAGGAGGCCTGGTCACAGACCGGGCTGCGGGGGCGTTGACCCCCGGAGCTCTTTCCAGGTAAACTCCAGGTAAACTGCGTAACAAGTGGTTATAAGAGTAGCAAGTCCAACAAGGACACATGTGTTTGAAGCGTTCTGGTTCGATCTGTCGAGCAAGAGAGTGCAACGGACAAGTAGTAGCAGCAGCAACACACACAGCATAAGGCATTCGTGAGCTTCCCCAGTGCTCGGGCTTAATGCTCAAAGCTGGGGTGTGACTCCAAAAGGATCCTGTAGTGATTTCTGCCTTAGCACCTCCTGACATAGTCTGCTGCTATGCAGTTGCCACACCCTTCGAGCCCAGTGCGGGTGGGGTTTGTGGCAACCCAAGGTGCCTAGCTTCTCCCTCCGAGCCCCATGGGTGCGGGGAATGGGGTTAGGTCTGGGGACAGCTAGTCACAGAAGACGAGGAGGTACTTGTACCTCCTCCCATGGCAGACATTGGTCTGAGACACTCCCGCAAAACAGAGTCAAAGCCGGGCCACCATTTGGAAAAAGCCAGGGCAGGGCGATTATACCAGCAAATTTACAACAGAACAGATCTGTCGAGGATTGATGTTGTAATACGAGATAGCCACACCGTCTGACAGGACTCTGGCAGCCATAGTGATGTCCAGAAACGTAATCTTAAGCATTGATGAGGCGGTGGGAATCTATGAGATGCTTTCGATAGTAGCCCAGTCCTTCTGCTCTTCAGTTGAGGACCTGAGTTCTTCAGTGGACAGGACCGTGACGATCGTGTCAAGACGTTTTAAGAATACAGATCTTTTAGCTTCAAGTAAGAAGAGGTAGAGATAGCAAAGCCACGTTCTTCGTGGCATCGTTAACTACAGAGATCTTGGGTTTTGTCTTAACATGATGAGACATCGTGGAATGGGAGGCTCTAAGGATGAGAGGTAGAGCAACTGCGGCTGCATACGGCGAGATGTACAGGTGGAATGAGAGCTGATGCGAGGAAGCCTGATGAAGCTGAACAGCAGCAGGCAGTGTCGGTAAGGGTGATTGATAGGTGTGAAGGTTGCTAGTGCAGTGAACCGTTTTGTAGGTATCTGAATTTCTTTCGTGAGAAGTATTCCACTTCAGTCTGGGTTTTGGTGCTTGCTATACGCTTTTTGACGAGTTGAATCATTTCTTCAGTGATGTAGATAGAATTCGATTCGAAGGTAAACTTAACAGTCCCATCCTGGAATCGATGGTGAATTTCTCGGGCAATCATTTCGTCACTATATTGGTCAGTTGTGTAGAACCCGATACCAGGCCAAGTCGCATGCTCAGGCTCCTTATCAAGGGATGAGGCAGCCACAGGAGTGCTGACAGTGGTAACAGTTGGAGTGACAGTGTGAGCCGAGGCAGTGGGGTGGTAGTTGTTGTAGGTTCGCCAGCACTGTCGGCCCGGGTCTACTACAGATGCCGACACGGCCTTGGCTCCCAGGAATTGGAGTGTCTTGAGGGGCATGCCAGCGGTGAGCAGCTGACGATGCAGGGACGGCTTGATGGGGCTGCGCAGGAGCAGACAGTCAGGAAGAGCCGAGAAAGCAGCCCTTACAGGATCGATTGGAGCCACACCCCAGCTTTAGCCAATAACAAAGTGCTGGGGAACTTAGCTTCACTGTGATTCGTCGATGGGAAGCTTACTATTCAAGTGAACCGTTTTGAAGAGCTCTGAACTTCTTCCTTGAATTGTGGTCCACTTGGAGTAGGTTTCTAGTGTCTGTTATACGCTGGATGAGGCGTTGAAATACTTGTTCGGTAGTGAGGATATGCTTCGATTCGAAGGTGAACTTGACAGTCCCGTCCTGGAGTCGCTAGTAGCCTGGTGGCTAAAGCTCTCGCTTTACACACGGAAGGCCCGGGTTCGATTCCCGGCGGGGTGGGAACATTTCGACGTGTTTCCTTACATCTGTTAGTCATGTTCACCTAGTAGCAAATAGGTACCTGGGTGTTAGTCGACTGGTCTGGGTCGCATCCTCGGGGACAAGATTGAGGACCCCAATGGAAATAAGTTAGACAGTCCTCGATGACGCACCAACTTTCTTGGGTTATCCTGGTTGGCTAACTCTTCGGGGTTAAAAATCCGAAGAAAATCTTCTTTGACAAGCATTTTGTCCTTGTATTGGTCAATAGTATAGAGCCAGACACCATTTATAGCCATGTATTCAAGCTCAGCAGCAGGGGCTGCGGCAGCCACAGGAGGGCTGGCAGTAGTGTCCATTGAAGGAGTGACTGACTGGGTCGAAACACCGAGAGTTTCATCGAGAGGTTGCAATGTTTTAGCTCGCTTGGCTAGTGATGGCTGAACTGGGACAGACGAGGTTGTTGATTGATCCATTGCAGTGGTGGTGGAGGAAGGTGGTGGTGGTCTCTCATTGGTGGGGTTTGTCGGTGTCTCGACGGTCTCTCATTCAATTCAAATTCAAATTCAAAGTTTATTCTCTATAAAGATTACAATGTTGAATTTACAGAATTTGGTTGTTGTGTGGTTTACATGTAGTTACATAATGATTACAGAGTGTACCACTAGAACGCCTAGCATGGCTAGGCATTTCGGGCAGACTTAGTTTAATTCTTTATTTTAAAATATTACAAATTATGAGGTAAGTTGGTATTATGGCTAAGTGACTAAATACTAGTTTGTGAGTTTAGCAATGTGAATGTTTTTGTTTTGGCACAGTACATAGTTTCAGTATTGGAGTATCATAGGATTCATTATTTTAAGATTGAGATTAATATTTCTGTTTATGGTCAAATGGGTGAGTGAGTGTAAGTGTGAACCACCAGGTGGTCTTCGTGTAGTTAGTTGATGGGGTTTATCAGGGAGATAAGATGTTTTCTAATGGTAGTTTTGAAGGTGATGAATGTCTCTGCAGTTCTAGAGTTCTCAGGTAGGGTGTTCCAGATTTTAGTGCTTTTGACATACATTGAATTTTTGTAAAGGTTTAGTCGGACATGGGGAATGTCGTAGAGATGTTTGTGTCTGGTGTTATGCCTGTGGGTTCTGTCACAACTATCAAGAAAGCGTTTTAGGTCAAGGTTGATATTGGAGTTTAAGGTCCTGTAGATGTAGATTGCACAGTAGTAAGTGTGGATGTACTGAACAGAGAGTAAGTTTAGATTTATGAAGAGTGGGGGGGGGGGTGTTGCCAGGGATGGGTTTTAGTGATTATTCTTACTGCAGCTTTTTGTTGGGTTATTATTGGCTTTAGGTGTGTTGCTGCAGTTGATCCCCAAGCACAAATAGCATAGATAAATAAGTGAGTGGTATAGTGTGAGAAGGGCATTTTGTGGCACGTAGTAACGTATCTTGGGATATCGTATCATTGGTTCATCTCAATGATGGGATTCCTTTCCCATCTTAACAAAGCTCTGGTCATACTTACAATGATGGGAAGAGGCGGTGGTGGTGGTGGTGGAGCAGTGGCGATATTGACAATGTTTCTAGTGGACTTCATGATGTCAGACGAAGGTGGAGATTCAGGGAATGTAAAGCTGGGCATGTTGTTGAGTTTGAAGATTTCACTGATTGTGATGTTGAATGATCCAGGTGCAGCTACATTGTGTACAAGGGCGTACATGATGCAGTAAAGAATTTTGGTGGAGTCGCCAGCAGGAAGTGGTGGTGATGGTGGTGGTGTAGTACTGGTGGAGGAAGCAGCTTGAGTGGCCTTGAGAATCTCGGTGATATCTGCTTGGAGTTTCGTAATAGCAGCATATGTTGGAGATTGAGCAGTGTGAGGGAAAAGTTCAATAGATAGGAGTAGCGATATAGTAACGTGCAACATCTGGATATCTTTATTGTAGACGTTTCGCCATCCAGTGGCTTTATCAATACAGATTCTAGGACATAATAGGAAGACAGTAGAACTATATACAAAAGATGAGGTAATCAGTCCCTCGGCCTTGGAGTTAGTGTTCACAGCATCGTGGTGGAGGAGAATCTGGAGCAAAGGCAAGAAGACTGGCGTTTATATAGGCGTCAGTGGAAGGGACGGGCAGCAGACGAGGGCAGTCACTGGTAGGCGGGATTCCCCAGTGGACGTAGGTCCTTCCCAAAGAGATGGGTTAGTTGCAGCAGCCGTGAAGAAGGTCTTGTAGATGTCCTCTGAACCAAGATTCCATGATGTTGCAGTGTCTGACAAGTTGTGCAAGAAAGGTATAAAATACCGACAATATGAAAGTTAAGACACATGTGCAACATCTGGATATCTTTATTGTAGACGTTTCGCCATCCAGTGGCTTTATCAATACAGATTCTAGGACATAAAAGGAAGACAGTAGAACTATATGCCTTTGCTCCAGATTCTCCTCCACCACGATGCTGTGAACACTAACTCCAAGGCCGAGGGACTGATTACCTCATCTTTTGTATATAGTTCTACTGTCTTCCTATTATGTCCTAGAACTTGTATTGATAAAGCCACTGGATGGCGAAACGTCTACAATAAAGATATCCAGATGTTGCACATGTGTCTTAACTTTCATATTGTCGGTATTTTATACCTTTCTTGCACAACTTGTCAGACACTGCAACATCATGGAATCTTGGTTCAGAGGACATCTACAAGACCTTCTTCACGGCTGCTGCAACTAACCCATCTCTTTGGGAAGGACCTACTTCCACTGGGGAATGCCGCCTACCAGTGACTGCCCTCGTCTGCTGCCCGTCCCTTCCACTGACGCCTATATAAACGCCAGTCTTCTTGCCTTTGCTCCAGATTCTCCTCCACCACGATGCTGTGAACACTAACTCCAAGGCCGAGGGACTGATTACCTCATCTTTTGTATATAGTTCTACTGTCTTCCTATTATGTCCTAGAATCTGTATTGATAAAGCCACTGGATGGCGAAACGTCTACAATAAAGATATCCAGATGTTGCACATGTGTCTTAACTTTCATATTGTCGGTATTTTATACCTTTCTTGCACAACTTGTCAGACACTGCAACATCATGGAATCTTGGTTCAGAGGACATCTACAAGACCTTCTTCACGGCTGCTGCAACTAACCCATCTCTTTGGGAAGGACCTACTTCCACTGGGGAATCCCGCCTACCAGTGACTGCCCTCGTCTGCTGCCCGTCCCTTCCACTGACGCCTATATAAACGCCAGTCTTCTTGCCTTTGCTCCAGATTCTCCTCCACCACGCTGCTGTGAACACTAACTCCAAAGCCGAGGGACTGATTACCTCATCTTTTGTATATAGTTCTACTGTCTTCCTATTATGTCCTAGAATCTGTATTGATAAAGCCACTGGATGGCGAAACGTCTACAATAAATATATCCAGATGTTGCACATGTGTCTTAACTTTCACACTCTTTCGTTTGTTCGACTTTTGGATAGAGAGTTCAGGAATTGATCACAGTTATGAATCTCTTAGATACTTCATGGTTGCTGACCATTTCCCTGCCCTCTTCCTCCCCGATCGAACATTAATTAGAGAACGTAACCCTGTGAAAGCTGGGGAAAGTTGCTGAGGCTGTACCTGTTGCTGAGGCTCACAAATTCCTATAAAGACCAAAAGGGGTCGAACCTAAGGGCAAGGGTTTCATCAACCTTAAGAAATCAAAGCCTTAGGGGAAAGAAAAGTGACTTTTTTTTATTCCTGTTTGTCATTTGTGTGGTGTTAAGGGACATAAAGTCTAGATTGTCCTTTAAGAAGGCCCAAAATGTTGGAAGTTTTTTAAAGATGTAATGCCCAAGCCCCCTTTCTTTTCGGAAAGTTAATGCACTTAAGTTTCCTTTTTCGAGAACTGGATGCAATGTATAGTATTTTGAAAAGTTTTCCCTTTAAATCTTAAAGAAACTCTTTCCTTGTTACTTTCAGTATTTGGGCCTACGGACACTTTTCCTCCATCCGTTGTTACATTAGGTCTAAATGGTTCAAGGTTGGTCTAAAACCCCGTATGCTCCCATCACTTCTCTCCTACTTAGGTAGAAAAAGGTCCCATTCTTCCTTCTGGGTTGCTTTCATACCAAAGTGGAAATAATTTTTTTTCAGACCCTTTTCCCTGTAGAGTCAGGAACCCCCTCGAAATTTTCAGAGGGGGACAATTCTCGTGAGATTCATGTGGGATTAAAAACAGTGAGCTACTCTCAAATGCGAGGTAGTGGAACCCCGGTTCATTGTTTTGAAAGTGAAGATATCACCCCGTACAAAAAATGTCTTGAGGGGGTCAGACAAAGCCAGGCTTCTCCTATTCCATCCTTTGATTTCCGATTTAACCCTTAGATATATCGAAGGACTCCTTTGTCAATTTAAACGTAATTGCCTTCTCTTCAAAATTTCCCATAATGCCGTAAACAAAATCAAGTTACCAAAAGGAAAAAACTTTTCATAAAAATTTTAAATTATATAAAAGGTATTTGTACAAGTCAGTATTAAAAATTTAAAAATTAAAAGAGATAGACTATTCCCATTTAGTTGTTACAAGTCAATGCAGAGAGTGTTCTTAAAATGGCTCAGGGACCTCCCATCCCCGGTTTTTTCTCGCATCGTAAAATTAAATAAAATTGGGAAACCTTTTTTTTTGGCCAAAAAAATTCCTCAGTTGTCCTACTATTTGTCGTGAAAAAATTTGCCAATGTTACCCTCCGAGGTACCAGGCGGTCCCTATGGTCAAATTGCAGTCTTTACGGATTTTTAAAAAGAGCAGCTATTGCATCGTTGGTCCTTTATCTCCACATTCATCTGGGGGACTAGTAAAAATTTTAACATTTGATTATGTTCGAGTTTCCTGAAGCCGTTCCCTAAAGACCATAACTACTACGAGGTGGCGAAGCCCTTTTGCCCCATTTCTCAGAGTGGCATCCCAAAGAAATTTTTGTTGCCATGGGACCAATTAATCGGATTTAAATGCAACACCCACCAATTTGGGAGTAAACCCTTCTTCACCACCCTATCACCCCAGTTAATGGGGGATTGAGTGCGATTCGTTCTAAGTCCTTTTTAAAGGAAATTTGCCCCCTTAAAACCCAAAAGGGTGGCATCGTTACCTCCCTGTGCTTTGTTTGCCATGGGGGGAATTTCCCAGTGACTTTGGGGGTTTTTCCCCTTTTGAACTTCTTATAGTAGAAGGCAGAGGGCCATTGTCCCTCTTCTGACTATGGACTAATCAGTTTCTCCGACCTTAGATCCCAAAATTGGGAGACCTCTGACTAGTTTCGAAAAACCTAAGCTTGTCAATGGACCGTACAAAACTATTTTGATTCAAAAGTAGAGGAGAAGTTTTTAAAATAGGGGTGAAATTCGGGCTTTTTTCCCATCAAATCAAATAAAATTTTAGTGATGGAAAGGTCCATATAAAGTATTAAAAATTTTTTGGGGAAAATTGACTACCTCATGAAGTCAAGGGGGAAACCCAAAAATTTATCATATCAACATCCTTAAAAAATTTACCGAGGAAATTTGGTTAACTTCCTTAAAAACTTTACTGTTTTTCCACACGAATTGATAAGACAAAAGAAGAATGTAAGGTGTGCGTAATTGACACCTCTAACTTTGGGCTATGATGAAAAAACTCTGACTTGGTGACTCTTGACATCGGGCGCAACCAACTTAAAAATTTTGTCTTTTGGGTGCGTAAGGACATGAAATTCTTCAATGGTGAGTAACTTTTTAGAGTCTTTACTGAATTCCAGGGGTTCCCCCACGGTGTCAAAAATTGACTTGTGACGGGCAAACCTATCAAAAGAAAAAATTTTACCCAGTTCCAGTTCACCTTAGGGATGCTTTGACCCAGAGGTAGACAAAATTATTAAAACTAAAGATGTTTTTAACCTTCGGTTCGCATATTGCTTTCCCGTAGTCATGGTTAAGAAGGAGGTAATTATATTTTACTTGCTTTGACTTCAGAGGCCTTAATGCTTCACTCGGTGGGATGCTGAGCCCATGCCCCTTTAAAAGATAGCGATCTAACAAAATTTTTGACTCTTCCTTCTTTTAGAGATTGTATTGTGCAGGCATATCATCAAGTAATGTTGTCCTTCTTCTAAGCGTACCCCCCTTTTCCTCACACCCGGACGAGCAAATAGAACTATGCCCCTTGGTTTGGGTAATTCCTGTGCTACCTTTGTGAGATGTGAGAAAGGTCTTGGGTAATTGCCAAAAAGTTTCAGTTTTTTTTGATAACATTTTCGTAAAGGGTCCCCGTGGGGGGAAAATCCCAAAAATTACATAGTTTTTCTAGGTTCGCTCAGATGGCCTCCTGCCAAACGAAAAAATGCTTCCTTGGGTTTTTTTAAAGGGTTAGATATCTCAGACAGATAGTTTCTAAAACTCTCTGCAGCCTTTTCCAGTAAGATAAAAGCTTTATTAAAATTTAAAAATTCCCCCCAAACCAAGAAGTATGCTTTTGCTTTCTTTTTCTGTAAATTTTTATGCAGGGTTTATCCCAAACCTTACTAATCTTACAGGCATCTTATCAGACTTCCTTAAAAAGTCTGTGAAGGAACCTCTTGAACTTTCCGACGTAGCTCGGGAAAAGTTTAATGAGATTAAAAATATCTTCTCAAAAGACCCTATACTTAAGATTCAGTATTAATAAAACATTTTGTTTGAGAACTGATGCCTCCATACTGCTTAGGTGCAGTGTTACTACAATACCATGATGGTACTCCCTTCCCTGTATGCTTCCTAAGCCGGAAACTCCTTCCCACAGAAACGAGATACTCCACCATAGAAAAGGAATGTTTAGCCCTTGTGTGGGGTATCTCCAAACTCAAATTTTATTTGCTGGGAAAAGAATTCATTTTAGAAACGGACCACAAACCTTTGATATACCTAGAAACTTTTAAAGGAACCAACAGTTGCCTCTTGAGGTGGACATTGGCACTCCAGGCTTTTAAGTTCCATATTGTGTATATCAATGGATCATCCAATTATTTCTCTGACTGGTTAAGTCGTGACAGTAGAAGATTTGTTGCCTTACGCGACTTCCACATGTTAGAACTTTTTCCTTGCCTATTCTTCTTATACTCCTTGACTATAAGTCTTTGTATGGGGGAGTGTGAGTGAAAAGTTCAATAGATAGAAGTAGCGATATAGTAACAATAGTTTCATTGCCAGCTACTTGTTAAGGTAGGGTAAGTCCAGCTCCCGCTTCCCCCCCCCCTTTTTCCCCCTCCTCGAAAGTGATAGTTTGCTTGCCGGCTACTTGTTAAGGTAAGGTAAGTCTTGCTCCGCTATTCCCACCTTTTCTTCCCCCCTACCCCGAAAGTGATAGTTTGATTGCCGGCTGCTTGTTAAGGTAGGGTCAGTCTAGCTCCTGCTATCCCTTCCCCTCCTTCTTCCCCCCCCCCAAAGGTGACGTGTGGGGCTCCGGTCCAAACAGTAATCACTGGACTCACAGCTCCCAGCACTACTGTAAGTACATGCCTGCCTTGTATTCTAGTGGATTTATTGGTTAAAAGCTTCACTTTTGACCAATAATATACTTAGCCCTTTCAGTCTTGCTCTAAGGGGACTGTTTTTAAATTTAATCACCACATCTTTTATGTATTGTACTTATCATGGAGAGTGATTTGTTAAGCAGTGGGTACCTGTCTATCTTTCCAGCTTGGATGACAGAGAGGGTCACTGCCAATCAACGAGTAGAATTGATAGAAAATGGGACTAACGTCCTGAGATTCCCCTTTTTGGATTTAATTACCTGTGCACCTGTATGAAAATTTCAGGACGTTTAAACCCCCCATCATTGCAGCGGTAAAGAACCTGCTTTCCTCTCATCGGGATAGAGTACTCAAGGCTATACTGTGAAGAACTAGCCAATGGGTTGTAATCAACACCTGCGACCCCCCCCCCCCCATCATCGGCAACGGCTATGATTTCAACAAGCAGTGTCACCAACACCAGACACCCAAGTTTTATATTAGCGTTGAATTCAGTTATCATTTATATTTTTCATTTTTCATTTTCTTTAATGTAGGATCAATATTTCATATTTAAGTGTTTTATATTTTATATTTTCTAAATAATAAAGTGTTTATGTTTGTCAGTTTTTGTTCTTTTTCTATTCATTAATTTTCCTGAGGAGGAGCCAACTTTGGTAATACTGTCTGAAGTTGTTACAGAGCTGAGTAAGCCTTCACAAGCAGTGTTTTTCTTTTGCTGTTCTAGTTGTTTTTTGAGAACTTTTCTTCTTGTTGGACACATGGCAGCAAGGTTATGGTGCAAGACTTGAAATCATGACCTTCGTTGCCGCAGGTCGAGCAGAACTTCTCATCCTTGGTAGGACAGTCCTTGGTGATGTGCATATAAGAGTAACAGCTGTAACACTGTGATGTGCTGGAATCTCTTGGCTTCAATGTTACTTGAGTTGGTATGGAAGTAGTGGATTGCTAGTCCCTCTGCAAGAGCTCGGGTTGCCATGTTGACGTTACAGAAGGTGATTTTTAGCATTGAGGAAGCGTTTGGTATTTTGGTAACATGTTCCACCGTGGCCCAACGGTTCTGGTCTTCTATTGATGATTTAATTTCTTCAGTAGCTTGGGTTGTGATGAGTTTCTCCAGTCGCTTGAGGAACACAGTTCTCTTGGCTCTCAAAGCTGGGGAAGTCATGGCTTGAAAACCTCTCTGGTGAAGATTGGTTGTAACGTCGGTGGTGATAAGTTTCTCGGCCTCGATGTCATCAGTACAGACTACAGCGAAAGTCTCTTGGAGCGATAAAATAGCATTACCTTTGACTGGCAGCTGCATGTGCTAGTTTGGATGAGTCATTGACTGTCCCCCTTCTTGGTTTAATCTTCTCTCGGTTTGAGATGTGCATCGTGGAAGATGTCGCCGAATGCAGAAGTAAAAGTTCCCCTCCCTAACGGGGATCGTAGGAAGGCTGTAATGATGAGAGTAAGAGCTACTGCGACTGCACAGGACGAGGTCTACAGAGCGAATCCCTTGACCTGCCTACATAGAGAATTGTCACCACCCAGCAGACAATGAGCGCTGTGGACTGCATATGCCTGTGGCGCCAAGCTCACAGCGGCTGCTGCTCCTTGCTGGGAGGCATCCATAATGTCTCCTGAGTGACTTCATTTGCTGAAATTATGCCACCTCTGCTATCTGAGCAAGTGTTATTCATCGGTACACAGTTCCTTCCTCGCCTCCAGTTGTGTGACAGCATCTCTTAAGACTTTCTTTTGCGTTTTTTTAGCTCATTTTTTTTAATTAACCAATATTTTTCAGCTGATCTGTTGCACCGTAATTTTCCAAAAGGCCAGTCGAACCCCCTTCTCTGAGGCGGTAAAAGATACCCACACAGTGGATAGGCGAGACTATACCACTTGGATAACATTAGCGCCTTTCTCTCCTCTTTAGAATCTCCTTCCTTTTTTCTGGACCGGCTGGACCTGCGCCCACGTCGGTGGGAGTATTCGTCTGGCCAGTGCCCCTGGCTATGGTCCAGGTGATTAACACACGGGAAGCCTACTCTAGGCAGGTACTCTAACACATGCACCATTATGTGGCCCCACGTGCCCAGTGGCCTGGTGGCAAAAGCTCTCGCTTCACAAGGTGAGGGTCCGGGTTCGATTCCCGGAGAAGGAGTGGAAACATCGGACGTGTTTCCTTACACTAGTTGTCAATGTTCGCCCATCAGAAAAATGGGTACCTGGGTGTTAATGGACTGGTGTGGGTCGCTTCCTCGGATAAAACTGACCTAATTTGGGGGAAATGCTCTGAGTAACAAGTGGCTTTCTATATAGTAGTATGTCACTGATGCCACCTAGGACTGTATACCTTGTACATGTAGTAAATAACGATATTATTATTATATTATTATTATAATACATGACCTCGCCACAAGTGAGTCACTCCATGCCCAGTCAGGCATCCTGGCACTGAACGTGTACTGGAAGACGCTCAGTGACAGATTGACAAACTAGACACTACACGACTACTGGACCTCTCTCCTAGGCGAAGACATTCACAGACCTACTAACCCACTCAACCTATTCTACTCCTTGTATGCTCCTGCTCCTAACCCTATTTATAGATAACTTCTGCTCTTACTAGCCTGTCTTAACATGTGTGGACCTTAAAAGATGTACCTTTTAAAATTCACCCCTCCTTATATCACAGGTACCTTGCACTTGTTCGTTTTGACGTCCAACCAACCCGTGTACCTTATATCAGTCCTCCTCGCCGCAGCAGTCTCAAACCCACCATCGCATTAGCTACTGGGTTAAGCCCTGGTACTATCCCTTTCTCTCACCAATCTTCTCTTCCTCTATCCCCACTTCCCCGCTCACCTCACAAGGGTCTTAAGTATTCTCTCTTGTCTTGTCTTGGTATAGTAAGTCATGTGTAGAGGACCCAGGTGAAGGATCAAGAAAGGAAGTATGGCGTATACAGAGCTCCCACACATTCTATATGCGGGTTATAATAATAATAATATCTCTATGTGAAGGCTTACTCAGCCCTGTAACAACTTCAGCAAGTATTACCAAGGCTGGCTCCTCCTCAGGAAAATTAATGAATAGAAAAAGAATGATAACAGTCAAATATAAACACTTTATTATTTAGAAATGAAAACATAAAACAATTAAATATTAATTTTTATCCTACTTGAAAGAGAAATGAAAAATGAAATATAAAAATAATGTCTGAATTCAACGGTAACATGTGCAGTTAGACTGGGGTGTCTGATGTTGTTGACACCGCATATTGTAGAAATTGTAACCATTGCTGATGATGTGGGGGTCACAGATGTTGAGTGACAACCCAACGACTAGTTCTTCACAGAGTCTTTAGCCTTGAATAGTCCGTCAAGATTATAGGAATGCAGGTCTTTCACCACTGCAAAGATGAGAGGTAGTTGCCTGGGGTTGACTACACTTAGGTATGCAGATAAAATGGTGACGTCTCAGAACTTGGGTAAAGTTCGTCTCTTTCAACACTGTTTCTTTGGTTGCCAGATGACCCGAGCTGACATTCCAAGCTAGAAAGAGACAAAGGTTACCCACTGCCTAAGAAATCACTCTCCATGATAAGTAAAGTATTTAAAAAACATCGTGATTATCTAAAAGCACATGGAAATCAAGGCAGAATGAACTACGTCTTAAAATTGGTTAAAAGTGAAGCTTTTAACCAATATATCGACTAGAATAGGAGCAGAGGCTTTTACTTACAGTTGTGCTGGGAGCTGCGAGTGAAGTGATGACCATTTGGTCGAAGCCCCACACGTCACCTTTCCGGGTCGAAAAAGGGGAGGGATAGCAAGAGCTAGACACTGACCCTACCTTTACAAGCAGACTGGCAATCAAACTATCGTCACCATGTACTCGCTTGCTACTCGTATCTGTTGAACTTTTCCGTCACACTCTATTTACCACAAGAACGTGTACATGGTATACAGTCCAAGCTGACATCAATGACATATTACTATATAGAAAGCCCTTTGTTGTGCTGATCATTTCCCGCAAATTAGGTCCTTGTCCCACACAAGTCGACTAACACCCAGGTACCGATTTACTAATGGGTGAACATAGACAACAGGTGTAAAGAAACACGCCAAATGTTTTTACCACGGCTGGGAATCGAACCCAAACCCTCGCCGTGTGAAGAGAGAGCTATAGCCACCAGGCCACCAGAGGCAATATGTGTTTTGTTAATGTAACTAAAATATTCTTACAATTGTGTTATCGTGAATGCGCCTAGTTTATCAAGGACATTCTTGCTCGTCTGTTGGTGTGGAGCAGACGTGTGCTG
>NW_026495394.1:0-21330 GCF_026875155.1 Cherax quadricarinatus | reverse complement strand
GCTATTGAGATAGAGGGGGTAATGAGAGCATAGGCAAGGGGGTCGAAGAGTTGGGGTATTTTTTTAAAAAATTAGTGTTAGAGTTTCAGCAAATTTGGGGTTTTCAGGAAAGTGGGTGCGGGGGGGGAAAAAGGAGTGATTGGTGGAATGATGATGTAAAGAGAGTAGTAAGGGAAAAAAAGTAAGCTATGAGAAGTTTTTACAAAGTAGAAGTGATGCAAGGAGGGAAGAGTATATGGAGAAAAAGAGAGAGGTTAAGAGAGTGGTGAAGGCAATGTAAAAAAGAGCAAATGAGAGAGTGGGTGAGATGTTATCAACAAATTTTGTTGAAAATAAGAAAAAGTTTTGGGGGTGAGATTAACAAGTTAAGAAAGCCTAGAGAACAAATGGATTTGTCAGTTAAAAATAGGAGAGGAGGGGGTTATTAAATGGAGAGTTAGAGGTATTGGGAAGATGGAGGGAATATTTTGAGGAATTGTTAAATGTTGATGAAGATAGGGAAGCTGTGATTTCGTGTATAGGGCAAGGAGGAATAACATCTTGTAGGAGTGAGGAAGACCCCGTTGTGATGTGGGGGAAGTTCGTGAGGCAGTGGGAAAAATGAAAGGGGGTAGGTAGCCGGGATTGATGGGATAAAAAATAGAAATGTTAAAAGCAGGTGGGGATAAGTTTTGGAGTGGTTGGTGCAATTATTTAATAAATGTATGGAAGGGGGTAAGGTACCTAGGGATTGGCAGAGAGCATGCATGGGTTTCCTTTGTATAAAGGCAAAGGGGGATAAAAGAGAGTGAAAAAATTATAGGGGGATAAGTCTGCTGAGTATACCTGGTAAAGTGTAGGTAAGTTATTATTGAAAGAATTAAGAGTAAGACGGAGAATAGGATAGCAGATGAACAAGGAGGCTTTAAAAAAGGGTAGGGGGTGTGTGGATCAGGTGTTTACAGTGAAACATATAAGTGAACAGTATTTAGATAAGGCTAAAGAGGTCTTTGTGGCATTTATGGATTTGGAAAAGGCGTATGACAGGGTGGATAGGGGGGCAATGTGGCAGATGTTGCAAGTGTATGGTGTAGGAGGTAGGTTACTGAAAGCAGTGAAGAGTTTTTACGAGGATAGTGAGGCACAAGTTAGAGTATGTAGGAAAGAGGGAAATTATTTCCCAGTAAAAGTAGGCCTTAGACAAGGATGTGTGATGTCACCGTGGTTGTTTAATATATTTATAGAGGGGGTTGTAAGAGAAGAAAATGCGAGGGTCTTGGCAAGAGGCGTGGAGTTAAAAGATAAAGAATCACACACAAAGTGGGAGTTGTCACAGCGGGCTCTTTGCTGATGACACTGTGCTCTTGGGAGATTCTGAAGAGAAGCTGCAGAGATTGGTGGATTAATTTGGTAGGGTGTGCAAAAGAAAAAAATTTAAAAAGGTGAATACGGGAAAGAGTAAGGTTATGAGGATAACAAAAAGATTAGGTGATGAAAGATTGAATATCAGATTGGAGGGAGAGGAGTATGGGAGGTGAACGTATTCAGATATTTGGGAGTGGACGTGTCACGGATGGGTCTTTTGAAAAATGAGGTGAATCATAGAATTGATGAGGGAAAAAGAAGTGAGTGGTCCCACTTAGGATCTGTGGAGACAAAGAACTTTGTCCTTGGAAGGCAAAGAGGGGAATGTATGAGAGCATTTTTTTACCAACGCTCTTATATGGGTGTGAAGCATGGGTGATGAATGTTGCAGCGAGGAGAAGGCTGGAGGCAGTGGAGATGTCATGTCTGAGGGCAAGTGTGGTGTGAATAAAAATGCAGAGAATTCGTAGTTTGGAAGTTAGGAGGAGGTGCGGGATTCCCAAAAACTGTTGTCCGGGAGGGCTGAGGAAGGGTTGTTGAGGTGGTTCGGACATGTAGAGAGAATGGAGCGAAACAGAATGACTTCAAGAGTGTATCAGTCTGTAGTGGAAGGAAGGCGGGGTAGGGGTCGGCTTGGAAGGGTTGGAGGGAGGGGGGAAAGGAGGTTTTGTGTGCGAGGGGCCCAGGACTTCCAGCAGGCATGCGTGAGCGTGTTTTTATAGGAGTGAATGGAGACAAAAGGTTTTTAATACTTGACGTGCTGTTGGAGTGTTTAGCAAAGTAACATTTATGAAAGGGGTTCAGGGGAAAACCCGGGAGGCGGACTTGAGTCCCCGGAGATGGGAAGTACAGTGCCTGCACTCTGAAGGAGGGGTGTTAATGTTGCAGTTTAAAAACTGTAGTGTAAAGCCCCCCTTTTGGCAAGACAGTGATGGGTGTATGATGGTGAAAATTTTTCTTTTCGGGCCACCCTGCCTTGGTGGGAATCGGCCAGTGTGATAATAATAATAAATAAAATATAATATATATATATATAATATATATATTATATTTAATTAATATATATATATATATATATATATATATTAATATATATTATATATAATAATATTATATAATAATATATATAATTTACGGGAATCACGAACGAGTGGTATTTAATCAATAGCCAGACTGTGACTAGTCGAGGAATCAAACCCGTGTTGTTTTAACGCGCCTCAAGGCGAGCGAAAGTCACACAAAACTAACCCCCAATGGGCCATACAATCCTTCAAGAATCACGCACTCAGCAGTGATTGTTGTTATTGATTAAATACCACTTCTTCAGAGTTACAATACTATATATACTGCTCGTGGAAGCTAGTACACCAAACAGGGAGGATGAAATTAACTCTGAAGCACTCACACCATCACAAGTCCTCGAATCACGGTACAACACCTTGCTCTGCTGGGTGCGTGATTCTTGAAGGATTGTATGGTCCCATGGGTTAGAGCATCTTGGAATTTTCGTTCACAATGAGGCGAACTAAAACAACACTGCGTCTAGTCGTAGTATTGTTACTGACATATACATACTTTGTCTACGTCCACAGCAATACCTGAACCTGCAAACTGTGTATCAGAGTAACCAGTACTTACCACGGAGCCAGACCCAAGATAAGTATGGGCGTCCAGCTGGAGCCAGACGATGTTTCCTCATACCCTCGGGAACCAAGCCCTGGTCTAGCTCCGTGGTAAAGTACTGGTTATTCTGATACAGAGTTTACAGGTTCGAGTCCTGCTGTCGATGTAGAGAAAGTATAAACACACACACACATACACACACACACAACACACACACATACCACACACACACACACACACACATCACCAACACACCACACACTACCACACACCACACACACACACACACACACACACACCATATATATATATATATATATATATAATATATATATAATATATTATATTATATATAATTTTAATATAATATATATATTTATATATATATATTATATAATGTGTGTGGTGTGTGTGTGTATGTACTCACCTATTTGTACTCACCTATTTGTGGTTGCAGGGGTCGAGTCACAGCCCCTGGCCCCGCCTTTTCGCTGATTGCTACTAGGTCCTCTCTCTCCCTGCCCCATGAGCTCAATCATACCTCGCCTTAAAACTATGTATGGTTCCTGCCTCCACCACATCACTTTCTAGGCTATTCCATGGCCTGACTACTCTATGATGAAGAAATACTTCCTAACATCCCTTTGATTCACTGAGTCTTCAACTTCCAATTGTGACCTCTTGTAAACATACCCCGGCCCGGGATTGAACCCGCGGTCATAGAGTCTCAAAACTCCAGCCCGTCGCGTTAGCCACTAGACCAGCTAGCCACAATAAGATTCATCCAACTAGGTATATTTATTTGCAATCGTGTCATTACGATTTCTTGAGTCTGTTGACGGCAGTGAAGGGACTTGAGCTAGAGTTCGTCACGGCCACGTCTGGAGATTCGTCGTAAAAAACTTGCATTTGTGGTCACAGAGGTGCCTGTGCTAACTTTTCCCATGGTGTAGAATATACCTAGTTGGATGAAAACTTATTGTGGCTAGCTGGTATAGTGGCTAACGCGACGGGCTGGACTTTTGAGACTCTATGGACCCCGCGGGTTCAATCCCGGCCGGGGGTATGGTTATTTGCAATCGTGTCATTACGTTTTCTGAGTCGTGACTCTTGTTTGTCTGTGTCCCATCTCTGGAAATCCAGTCTTTGTCCACCTCGTCTATTCGCGCCAGTATTTTATATGTCGTCTATCATGTCTCCCTGACCCTCCTGGCCTCCCAGTGTCGTCAGGCCGATTTCCTCAACTTCTCATAGGGTACAATCCGTACTATGGGACTAGGTATTGTTTGCAAACCTTTGCACTTCTCTTAATTTCTTGACGTGCTTGACTACGTGTGATTCCAAACTGGTGCTGGCTTACTCCAGTATGGGCCTGGACGTAGATGGTGTGCAGAGTCTTAACGAATCCTTACTGAGGTTGCGGAACGATATCACGTTAGGTTTTGCCAGGGCCCGTATGCTGCAGGCAGATATCTGATTTGATGTGCGCCTCAGGAGAGATGCTCGGTGTTATACTCAACCCCCAGAATCTTTTTTTTTTTCCTTGAGTGAGGTTTGCAGTCTTTGGCCATTCTAAACTATATTGTGTCTGCGGTCTTCTTTTGCCCTTCCCCATTCTTCATGACTTTGCTTTGGCAGGGTAATTCAAGGAGCCAGTTGCTGGACAGGCTTGTAGCCTGTCCAGGATCTCTTTGTAGTCCTGCCTGATCCTCGTTCCGATTCGAATTCTCTCATTACTTCAACATCGTCTGCAAAAAGGACACTTCTGAGTCAATCCCTTCCCTTCCGTTATGTCGTTCACGTATACAAGAAACAGCACAGGTCCTAGGACTGACCCTGTGGAAAACCCTGCTTGTCACAGGCGCCCCACTCTGACACCTCGTCGCTACCTGGACTCGTTGTTGATCTCCCTGTCAGATATTCTCTGATCCATTGCAGTGCCTTTCCTGTTAGTGTGCTGGTCTCTAGCTTTTGCAAGTAACCTCTGTGAGAACGTGTCGAAAGCCTTCTTGCAGTCCAAAAATTACGCAGTCGGATCCCCCCCTCTCTCTCTTGTCTTACTTCTGTCACCTTGTCATAAACTCTAGTAGGTATCTGTGCACAGGATTTTCCTTCCTTGAAACCGTTGTGGTTGTCAATTATACACTTGTTTTGTTCCAGGTGCCCCACACTCTCCTCCTGATGATCTTCTCATGACCTTGCATTACTATACACAGGTAGTGATAACAGGTCTGTAGTTTAGTGGCCTCATGTCTGTCTCCCTTTTAAAATTGGGACTTCATTTGCCATTTTTCCATACTCAGGGATTTGCCAGTTTTCAAATGATGTGTGAAGATTCTTTTGTTTAATGGCTCACACAATATCTCTGCTCTCTCTTTAAAGACCCATGGAGAGATGTCTGTCTGGTCCCACCGCCCTTTGAGGTGTCAAGTTCGCATTGCAGCTTTCTTCACCTCCTCTTGGTTATATGTACCTCATCCAGCACTTGTGGTTGCCCCCCTGTTTCTGATTTCTTGGAAAGTCCTATCGGTTTCCTCTGCTATTAATACCTCTTTAAATCTTGTGTGAGCTCCTGACATACTCTCGTCGTCTTGTGATTTCCCTATCACCCTTCTCAGTCTGATACCTGTTCCTTGACTGTTGTTTTCTCCTGATGTTGGCTGTACAACAGCTCGCGGGTCAGTCCTTTACCTTTTGATGCCTATGTCTTGTCATATTGTCTCTGAGCTTCCCTTCTTATCTGTGCATTTCGTTTTGCTTTCGGCTGATTTCTTATTTTCCTGAGTTCCTGTCTTCTGTACCTTTTCCATTCTTAGTTACCACCTAGTTTTTGCCTCCCTACACCTTTGGTGAACCAATGGACTCGTTCTGTTCTTCCCATTATTTCTGTTTCCCTTGGGAACAAACCTCCCTCTGCCTCCTTGCATTTTGTCGCTACATAGTCCTTCATTTCTTGTACTGGTTTTCCTGTCAGTTCCCTCTTCCCATGAGTGTCTGGAGGAGTTCCTCATGGCTGAGTAGTTCCCCTTTGGTAGTTTGGTTTTTCCCAGCTATTCCTGTACTCTCTCCACTTGGAGCTCTTTAACTATGTAGTCGAAGGGCAACAGATCCACATGATCACTAGCTCCAGGGGCCCTTTCATCATGATACCCTCGATGTCCGAAATACTCATGGTGAATACAAGTCAACCTCTGCTGGTTCATTCCTTTCTCTCTCTCTGGTAGGTGTCTCATCAAACATGTTGATGATGAGGTTCTCCACCCGTCCACATCCATCATCTTGGTCCTCCATGTTTCGGGACCCATGGAGGGGCTCCAGGGTTTTACCAGTTCAATCTCATTCTGATTGAAATCACCATAACTTGTAAACTTTGCTCCCCCCTATGTGTGCTCTCACTGGCCACCTCGGCTTAGTGTGTGTTCTTTTGCTCTGTTGCTCTCATCGTATTCTTCTCTTGCCTACTGCAGTTCTGTGAGGGTTGTACATCTACTGCATTTATCACCTTTATGTCCCTCAGATGGATTGTTCCTACTAAGTAGTACCTTTCGCCCATGCCATCCATTCCTTCCATTTTCTCAAACCTCTCTGGTTTTTATTGAGCAGTGCAACTCCTCCTCCCCTTCTCCTCCCTCTGTCTTTCCTGACGATTTGTATCCGGATGGAAAGATTGAATCATGTTATTATTCTGGTGAGTTTTGTTTCTGTGTGTCGTATGATGGTCTGGGGATGTCTCTTTGATTTCTTCGTGCCTCCTCATACTTGTTGTTATTCCATCTGCATTTGTATACCACTCTTCAACTTCTTTTCTAAGATGTGGTCCTGGGAAGTATATTGGGTTGGGGAAGTGGAGACTGGTAAGGACTATGGGTTGTTGCTTTGGGGTGTGAAGGTTTGTTATGTAGTGGTTTTTATAGTGGAGTGGGGGCATTGGATGATGGCATGGGTGTTTGTTTTAGAATTTTGAGTGTTTGTGTTGCACTGGGGTTGACTGGTTGGAGGCTCGTAGAAAGTTGTGAGGGAGGCTGTATTGATCTTCTTCTGGGGTCTGGATCTCCTGTCTGTATTCTCCATCCCCTCTTTTCCTCCTTTCGCTTTGTACCATCTCTCTCCAGTTTTCTTTCCTTTCTCTTGTGTTCTGTCGCGGTCGAGATACCCCTCCTGTATGCCGTCATGTCCCTTAATCGTGCTTTTCTCCTGCAGGATCCTTGTCCCGAGTCGCTTCTGCCGTGAAGGTCACTCTCACTGGCGGGTTCTTTTTTTTACAACCCCCTATTCTCCGAAAATTTTCTCAGCTGGGTCATATTCGTCTTCTCCTATTGCTTTCATGATGCTTTTCAATTGCTTTTTTTTCCCTTGTTTTTCTTGCTTCATATGTTTCCCCTTCGACTTCCTGGAAGCCCATACACAAAGATGACCTCACCTTTCATTCTCCCACTGCATATCCATGTGATCCCATCATTTAATGTGGTTTTCCTCCACTCGCAGCTTTCCTTTCTCAGTTTCATGGCTATGTACTGGGACCAGTGGCCTGTCATTTTCCCTTCTCGGCTTTCCTTGGCTCTGTTGTTGTTGTCTAGGGCCACCACATAAAGCTTAGCTCTTTTCAATTGCTACAGTCTCCTCTGATAGAGCATTCTCACATGCCGTTGTGCCCCTTCTTTCCTTCAGTCCCCTTAATAGTGGCTGACGGTAGCAGTTCTTGTTGTCAATCCCAAAATGTTTCTTTAGTTCTTTAGGCTGTTTCAGATTTTTCATTCGCACCGTGAGGAGGAGAGTGAGAGAGACGCGGAGTGTGTGTGTGTGTGTGTGTGTGTGTGTGTGTGGGTGTGTGTGTGTGTGGGTGTGTGTGTGTGTGTGTGGGTGTGTGTGATGGGAGTGTGAGTGTGTGTGTATAGTGTGTTCTAACCTGATTGTCATGGGGTGCCATGATATATGGGAATGACAAACGATAAATGTGAAATATGATAGATTGTGTAAAATGTGGGTGTGACATATAATAGATGTTGTAATATACGGGTGTGACGTGATATATGTTATAATATATGGGTGTGACATACGATAGATGTGTAATATATGGGAGTGACATATGATAAAAGTAATATATGGGTGTGACACATGATAAATAGTGTAATATATTGGTAAGAAATATGAGATATAGTTTAATATATGGGTGTTACATGTGACAGATTATGTAATATATGAGTGTGACATATGTTAGATGGTGTAATATGTGGGTGTGACATATGATAGATGGAGTAATATAAGGGTGTGACATACGATAGATGTTGTAATGAATGGGTGTCACATACGATAGGTGTAATATATGGGTGTGACATATGATAGATGGTGCATTGTATGGGTGTGACATATGATAGATGGTGTAATATTTGGGCGTTTGATTATTATTTAGAATGTGAAATATATGGAATTGTGACAACGTTTGATGATGTAATTATGGGTGTAACATAGATAGATGGTGTACTATAGTGGTTTTGTGACATATGCTGGATTGTTGTAATTATAATAGGTGTGACAAATTTTAGATGGTGTAATACATGGGTTGGCATATTGATAGTTTGGTGTAATATATGTGTTGTGGACACAGATAGATTGTGTAATATATGGGTGTGACATATGATAGATGGTTCAATATATGGGTGTGACATATGATAGATGTAATATATGAGTGTGACCTATGATAGATGTTGTAATATATGGGTGTGACATATGATAGATGAAATATACGTGTGTGACATATGATAGATGGTGTAATATGTGGGTGTGACATATGACAGATGATGTAATATATGGATGTGACACGTGATAGATGGTGCAAAATATGGGTGTAACATATGATAGATGGTGTAATATGTGGGTGTTACATATGATAGATGGAGTAATATACGGGTGTGACATATGGTAGATGGCGCAAAATATGAGTGTAACATATGATAGATGGTAAAATATATGGGTGTAACAAGTGATAGATGGTGTAATGTCGAGGGTGTGACATATCATAAATGGTGTAATATATGGGTGTGACATGCGATAGATGGTGTAATATACAGGTGTGACATATAATAGATGGTGTAATATATGGGTGTGACATATGAAAGATGGTGTAATATATGTGTGTGTCTTATGACAGATTTAATATATGGGTGTGACACATGATAGATGGTATAATATATTGTTGTGACATATGACAGATTGTGTAATATATGGGTGACATATGATGGTGTAAATATGGGTGTGACATATGATAGATGGTGTAATATGTGGGTGTGACATACGATAGATGTTGTAATATATGGGTGTGACATACGATAGAAGGTGTAATATATGGGTGTGGCATATGATAAATGTAATATATGGGTGTGACACATGATAGATGGCGTAATATATGCGCGTGACATATGATAGATAGTGTAATATATGGGTGTGACATGATAGATGGTATAATATATTGGTGTTATATTTACAGATGTTGTAATATATGGGTGTTTTCATATTATAGATTGTGTAATATATGGGTGTGACATATGATAGATGGTGTAATATGTGGGTGTGACATATGATAGATGGTGTAATATGTGGGTGTGACATATGATAGATGGTGTAATATGTGGGTGTGACATATGATAGATGGTGTAATATGTGGGTGTGACATATGATAGATGATGTAATGTATGGATGTGGCGTATGATAGATGGTGTTGTATATGGGTGTGACATATGATAGATGATGTAATATGTGGGTGTGACATATGATAGATAAAGTAATATATGGATATGGCATATGATAGATAGTGTAATATGTGGGTGTGACATATGATAGATAAAGTAATATAGGATATGGCGTTATGATTGAGAGTGTAATTTGTGGGTGTGTAATATGATAGATATGTAATATAAGGATATGGCATATGTTAGATAGCTGATGTTATATATGGACGGGACATAGACGGATTGTGCAAAAAATTGGTGGGACATATGTTTGTTGGTTCAGTATTGTGGGTGTGTCTTATGATAGATGGTGTGTAATATTATGGGTGAGACATATGATAGTGGTGTAATATATGGGTGTTGTGACCATATTAACAGATATGTGTACATATACGGGGTGTAGACCTATGATGATGTAATGTATTGGTGTGGACATGTGGTAGATGGTGTAATATACGGGTGTGACATATGATTGATGGTGAATATTACGGGTGGCTGTGGACATATGATAGAATGGTGCAATATATGGGTGTGACATATGATATATGGTGTAATATATGGTTGAGTGACATTACGATAGATGTAATATCGTGGGGCAAATATGATAGATTTAGATATTGTAATATATGGGTGTGACGTATGGATAGATGTATTTATATGGGTTTGACACAAGATAGATGGTGTAATTCGTGGGTGTGACAGACGTAGATTGCTGCCAATTATGGGTGTGATAATGATTAGAGGGTGTATATTTGGGTGTGGCACATAATAGATTTTGTAATATATGTGTGTGATATATGATAGATGGTTTAATATATGGGTGTGAACATTATAATTGATGTTATTCATGCAAGGTTGTGACATGTGATAGATGCGTTTAATATATGGGCGTGAACACCATGATAGTGTAATATATGGGTGTGACATGATAGATAGTATAATATATTGGTGTTACATTTGACAGAGTTGTAATATTTGGGTGTAACTTATGGATAGATGTATTATATGGGTTGTGACATGTGATTGTGGTTGTAAAAATGTGGGGTGATACATATGAGAGATGGTGTAATATATGGGTGTGACATACGACCGATGGTGTAATATATGGGTGTTACATTGAATGTTGTGTAATTAAGTGGGAGTGACATACGACCGTTGTGTATGTTTATATATGGATATAGGTGTGACATATAAAACATGAAAGATGGGTGTAATAAGTGGGAGTGACTTATGATAGATGGTCTAATATGTGGGTGTGACTATATGAAGATGGTGTTAAATGTGGGTGTGACATATGATTGATGGATGTAATAATATGGGTGTGACATTTAATAGAAGGTTGTATTGATGGGTGTGACATTATGATGGATGATGTAATATATGGTGGGACATATGATAAGGGTGTATTATATGGGTGGTGAATATGATAGATGAGGTAAGATATTGATGTAGCATATGATTGACATGTAATACGTGGTGTGGACATGTTAGATGGTGGCAATATGTGGGTGTGACACTTGATAGATGATGTAATATATTGGTGGAGACAAGATAGGTGGTGCAATATATGGCTGGCTGTGACACTAGGATAAATGGTGTAAATATTCTGGTAGTGATATTTGGTTAGATGGGTTCAAAATATGGGAGTAACATCTGATAGATGGTGTAAATATTTGAGTTGTGTGACATTGATAGAATGGGTGAAATGCAATGGGTGTGTGACCATATATAGATGTGTAATTATTTTCTATGTCATATGTGAGACTGGTGCTATTATATGGGTTCGAAATTTGATAGTGGTGTTTGTAATTTTCGGGTTGGGACATAGGTCAGGTGGTGTTATATGTGGGTGTGACATGTGATAGATGTAATATATGGGTGTGACATATAATACATGGTATAATATATTGATGTGACACATTATAGATGGTGTAATATATGGGTTCGGCATATGATAGATGGAGTAATATGTGGGTGTGATATATGACGGATGATGTAATATATGGATGTGACAAGTGATAAATGGTGCAAATTATGGGTGTAACATATGATAGATTTTGTAATATATGGGTGTGACATATGATAGATGGAGTAATATGTGGGTGTGACATATGATAGATGGAGTAATATGTGGGTGTGACATATGATAGATGTAATATATGGGTGTGACATATGATAGGTGTAATATATGGGTGTGACATATGATAGATGTAATATATGGGTGTGACATATGATAGGTGTAATATATGGGAGTGACATATGATAGATGTTATATATATGTGACATATGACATATTGTGTAATATATGGGTGTTTTCATATGATAGATTGTGTAATATACGGGTGTGATATATGAAAGATGATGTATTATATGGATGTGACATGTGATAGATGGTGTAATATATGGGTGTGACATATGATAGATGTTGTAATATATGGATGTGACATGTGATAGATGGTGTAATATATGGGTGTGACATATGATAAATGTAATAATATATTGGTGTGACATATAATAGTGTAATAAATGGGTGACGTATGATAGATGGTGTAAAATATGGATGTGATATATGATAGATGGTGTAATAAGTGGGTGTGACATACGATAGAAGGTGTAATATGTGGGTGTGACATGTGATTGGTGGAGTAATATATGGGTGTGACATATGATAGATAGTGTAATATATGGGTGTGACATATGATAGATGGTGCAATATATGGGTGTGACATATGATAGATGGTGTAATATATGGGTGTGACATATGATAGATGGTGTAATATATGGGTGTGACATATGATAGATGGTGTAATATATGGGTGTGACATATGATAGATGGTGTAATATATGGGTGTGATATATTGTGCAAATCACTGGGAATGTAATACCAGATGTCGTCAGACAAGTAGAAGCTGGACAAACAGACGACTTTATTTAACAATGAATATAACATTATAAACTACAATAATATGAGTTATGAAGTTAACATGATGCTCTCTGAGGTTATATTGAATGAACTTATTTTAAAAACCAGGTATACATGGTATTTGTTCTCTTATTTCAATGTTAACACTTAAGAGACTGAGAATGAACCAGGTAAATCTGTGACCTGTCTTTGGGGTTCAGGATATGTGAGGAAACTACTCCCAACATCACCCACCTCTCTACTACCCACCCACTGTCCAAAAACCTTTACACACCCACCTCTAAAACCCATTACACCACCACCCTCCAAAAACCATACACCCCCACCCTCTACACCATACACCCCCCACCCTCCAACAACCATTCACCACCCCCCTCTACAACCATGCACCACCCACCCTCCACAACCATACACCACCCACCCTCTACAACCATACACCACCCACCCTCCACAACCATACACCACCCACCCTCTACAACCATACACCACCCCCCTCCACAACCATTCACCACCACCCTCAAACCATACACCACCCACCCTCCAAAAAACCTTCACCTCCCACCTCTACAACATACACCACCCACCCTCTCAACATACACCCCCCACCCTCCACAACCATACACCACCCACCCTCTAAAAACCATACAACCACCCACCCCCACAACCATACACCACCCACCCTCTACAAACCATACCCACCCACCCTCCACAACCATGCCACACCCACCCTCCACAACCATTCCCCTCCACCCTCCACAACCTTTACACCACCACCCTCCACAACCATGCACCACCCACCCTCCACAACCATTCACCACCACCCCCTCCACAACATACACCCCCCACCCTCCCAACCATGACCCACCCACCCTCCAAAAACCATTCACCACCCACCCTCCACAACCCATAACCAACCACCTCCACAACCATACGCCCCCCCACCATCCACAACCATTCGCCACCCACCCTCCCAAACCATACACCACCTAGCCTCCACAACGATACACCACCCCCCTCCACAACCCATACACCACTCACCCCCCACAAACATACACCACCCACCCTCCACAACCAACACCACCCACCCTTCTACAAACCCCCACACCACCCACTCTCCACAACCATACAACACCCACCCTCCACAACCATATACCACCCACCCTTTTCAACCATACACCACCCAGTAAGATGGGAATGGCTTCAACATTCCAGTAAGATGGGAATGACTTCAACATTCCAATAAGATGGGAATGTCT
Organism: Cherax quadricarinatus; assembly: GCF_026875155.1. Classification (NCBI taxonomy): domain Eukaryota; kingdom Metazoa; phylum Arthropoda; class Malacostraca; order Decapoda; family Parastacidae; genus Cherax; species Cherax quadricarinatus. Next base: position 7,459 of record NW_026495394.1, on the reverse strand, counting down.
TCAACATTCCAGTAACATGGGAATGTCTTCAACATTCCAGTAAGATGGGAAAAAGCTTCAACATTCCAGTAAGATGGGAATGTCTTAAAACATTCCGTAAGATGGGAATAGCTTCAACATTCCAGTAAGATGGGATTAGCTTCAACATTCCAATAAGATGGGAATGTCTTCAACATTCCAGTAACATGGGAATGTCTTCAACATTCCAGTAAGATGGGAATAGCTTCAACATTCTAGTAAGATGGGAATGGCTTCAACATTCCAGTAAGATGGGAATGAGTTCAACATACCAGTAAGATGGGAATGGCTTCAACATTCCAGTAAGATGGGAATGGCTTCAACATTCCATTAAGACGGGAAATGGTTCAACATTCAAGTAAGATTGGAATGGCTTCAACATTCCAGTAAGATGGGAATGTCTTCAACATTCCAGTAAGAAGGAAATGGCTTCAACATTCCAGTAAGATGGGAATGGCTTCAACATTCCAGTAAGATGGGAATTGCTTCAACATTCCAGCAAGACAGAAATTGCTTCAACATTCCAGTAGGATGCGAATGGCTTCAACATTCCAGTAGGATGCGAATGGCTTCAACATTCCAGTAGGATGCAAATGGCTTCAACATTCCAGTAAGATGCGAATGGCTTCAACATTCCAGTAAGATGCGAATGTCTTCAACATTCCAGTAAGATGGGAATGGCTTCAACATTCCAGTAGTATGGGGGACTGCGCAGTTCTTGAGTCGCAAGGAGTTTGTAATCAACCTATAGTCGGCAGTAAGGTGCAGACTTACAAATTATAACTCATTTCAGCCCGTTGAGGAATGACTTCGACAGCTTCTCAAGACCTCGTCTGCAGGGGCGGCTGTGCAAGCGATGAGCTGTCTTTCTAAGTTAAGTTTTCCCTATACAAAATGTATAAGCCAAGCTGGTAATACCATTTCTCAACATTTTGGTCGTGCTATAACTCGATAAAGGCCCACTGTTGTCTAGATATGTTGTACTACAGTGGACAAATAACCTACGAGCCAAGGTCCCTTTGAAAAAAGCTGTAAAACTAGTGTTTTACAATATAACCAGATAAATGAGTCCCCCCACACTCAATCACAAAGAATGGGCAGCAAAAAAAAAAGGGCGCTCCCAGCGTTCACCCAAAGAAAAGGGAGCTGGGTGACTCACCCAACAAGAAAACGGGGGATGGCACCCGGCATCCACTGCTCCAAGCTCGAAAAATTGCTGACTCGACGACAACAACCAACTGATGTTCGGTTTGTCTGAGTGTATATACACAGTGTTTATAATGTTTATAAAAAGAAATTAAGAGACAAATTGTGTTAAAGTTTGTTTCTTATTGATATACCCGTTATATTAAAGGAACTATATATTTAAGCTTTCATGTGTAAGTAACATTCAGTGTGATTTAGTTATACAATGACATTTATAGTGAATAGTGAATGAAGGGTATAACATCGTTATTTCGATTAATCATCGTGGTCAGGCTGACACAGCAAACTCAAGCCTAAACACCAGCCCATTACCTGTACCCTTCATGGGCATTGACCCTGAGGTTAGCTTAGTGGGTCAGTAGTGTTGACTGATTATTGCTGATTTAAGCTAACAAAAACTCGCTGTTTATAGCAGTACAGTGTTTTTAACACTCTAAGTGTGGTGCTAGAATTTTCAATATACCATTAAAATGGCTTGTTTGAAAACTCAGTTTCCCGTCTTTACAGACTAAGATTACACAATTAGAAAATCGAATTTCAGTCTGTATAGGATTAATCAGTTTAAAAAGTGAGAAAATTTTTTCCGGAGGGGGGGTATCAGCCCACTTCACCCCCTTTCAGCCCTTTGCTCTGAGGGGCCTAGCCCCTCAGAAGGGGCAAATTCTTGTTTACTTTACTCCGGAGGGAATTTTATGCAGATGCGTATGAGTAGCGACGTGGGCAAGCGACCGCCCTCCCTTTCAGTTCGTGTTGCAGGTGTATTTTAAAAAGAGACGACATTTTACCCTTAGCAGGACAATTAAGGAAAATCCTGCTCCCACTTTATTACCATAGTAAAGATAGTAGACATTGTTGTCTATGCTTAAGACAGCAAGATTTAGACATTTGCTTTCCCTCATGGAGGAAGTGGCAAGGAAGCAAAAGTACTATGTCGCTTTTCCTTTTGCTGGGGCAGTGATGGCGTTGGGCTTGTGGCATCTTCAGATTTACTTTTGACTCTACTGAGAGTGACACTGACGCCAGGATAATCAACAAAGAACGATCTGTGCGTTAGTGTGACAAAGTGTCTCACAAACACAATAAGCATTTTACAGATAAGTGTGTCAGCTTCTTCAGTTACATTGTGTGAACAATTATTGATGAATAGTGTAACAACGAGTGTTGCGATCCAACAGAGTGTAGTGCAACATTCTTCAAAGAACACTATTCTTCAATCAACTCAACGGATATCGGACGTAATTAGGGCAGATACATATACCAGGTAAGTATTCTAACTCATGATGTGCTACTATTGACTGCCTGTTGAGTATAAAATTGTGATTTTGTCACTTAAATACATGAGTAGATGTGCGTGTGTGTGAGTTAGACCTGATAGCTTGTGCTACCTGGTTGGTTGCCGTGTTCCTCCCTTAAGTCAATGTGACCTGACCTGACTAGGTTGGGTGCATTGGCTTTAAGCCGGTAGGAGACTTGGACTGCCTCGCATGGGCCAGTGGGCCCTTCTGCAGTTTTCCCTTTCGTTCTTATGTTCTTATGTTCTTTTATCATAAACCCGGTGATTTTTGCAGCCCTTTGAGTGCACACATGTAAGTTTGTCAGCAATCAGTGAATGAAATATGCTGACATAACACCCCTAGGGGTAATTTATAATTTACAAAATTTTAACTCATTTCAGCCGTTGAGGAATGACTTCGACGCTTCTCAAGACCTCGTCTGCAGGGGCGGCTGTGCAGGCAATGAGTTGTCTTTCTAAGTTAAGGTTTCCCCATATTTAAACTTAGTGGTAATGCCATTTCTCAACATTTTGGTCGTGCTCGAACCGGATAAAGCACACGTGGTGAAAAATATGTTGTACTACAGGTACAAATAACTACGAGCCAAGGTCCTTCGAAAAAAGCTTTTTAAAAAACTGTGTTTTAAAATTTAAAAATAGTATAAATGAGTCCCTCCAGACTCAGAGGAATGGGCACCCAAAAAAAACGGCGCTCCCCCCTTTCATCCAAAAAAAAACGGGGCTGGGTGACTCACCCAAACAAAAAATGGGGGTGGCCCCCTGCACCACTGCTCCAATCTAAAAAATTGTGACTCAATGACACAAAACCAACTGTGTTCGGTTTGTCTGGTGTTATACAATAGTTTTTTAAAATGTTTATAAACAGAAATTTAGAGCAAGATTGTGTTAAAAGTTTGTTTCTTTAGATTACCTTTTATTTTAAAAGGAAATTATAAAAAAGGGTTTTAGTTTTCAAATACATATTAACAGTAACATTTATATAGTGAAAAGAAATTTTCCCTTTGTGTTTCAGTTATCGTGAAATTTTTGTGTTTAGTCGATGAAGTGATTTACTGTTATTTACGATTAATCATCGGGGTCAGGTGACACAGCACAAAGCCATAAAAAACAGAACATTACGGGTTCCCTTCGGGTCATTGCCTGAGGTTAATTAGTGGGTCGGGAAGGTCTGACCGTTTTGCTGATTTAAAAGCATAAAAAAACTCACTCTTTTAGCGTACAGTGTTTTTTTAAACACCTAAGTGGGGTGCAAAAATTTCGGGACCCCATTAAAATGGTTTTTTAAAAACTCAGTTTCAGTCTTTAAGACTAAGATTACACAAGTAAAAAATTTTAATTTCGTCTGTATAGGTTTAAAACCAAGATACAAAATAGATTTTGTGTTCTTGAGGTCAATTTGAATTATTACACAACGTCTGGAAATAAAAATTCAGACTAAAAAATATTATAAAAAGAATTTTCTTGAACGATCCATTGAGGATAAAATTTTTAAAAAATGTTTTGGATCTTTTAGTAATCAATAATTAAGGTGGACAGGAAAAAGGCTATCTGCCGAAAAAACTCTGTCCAGGCCCTACTGAAATTTTGTCAAACACTGTTACCTGTAACAACAAGTTCCCCAAACCAACTTCCCTACATTGTATTCCTATTTTCAAGGTCAAAATTTATGAAGAAATTCATTAGTGGTTTTAACCATAGAAAAATTCAAATGAATAGGGGGTTTTGCTAAGTTCAATTTTTTTTAAAGTTTTGTGAAGGGAAACCCTAGAACTGATTAAGTCTTTCCAGGGGTTTTAAGGCAATTATAAAATTAGTTTAGGTCTTAGCAGAAAATTTTATTTTGGGATGTGACAAGGTTTAGGTTGACATGCAGTTTTAAATTCAAGCTTGAAGCCACCCAAAATTTTTTTTCAGATTTACGGCATTTAGAATCACATTAGACAATTTTCTCGATTTAGGCGCTAAATTGACCAAAAGGCAATGTGTTTTGGTTTTCGTGGTATTGTAAAAGAAAATTTGTCCCACAAACTATTAAAAATTTAAAATTATTATGTTCAAAAAAACCCTCTTACTTGTAAAGAAATTAGAAATGGTTTAAAAAACAATTTTTCATAAATGAAAGAACGAGACAAGATGAAAAATCCACAAATTGGTGGTAAAAAAACCTTCAACTAAGATAAAAAGAGTTACTACCCCCATTTAAAAAACAAAATTTGGAAACCCCCTTTTAAGGATTTTATAAATTGGAAAAACAACAGAAAAAAAAAATGCACACATAAAGTACTCCAAAATGTTTACTTTTTGATGGAAAAACACATTGGGACAGTTGTGTAAATAACTCAATGGAGGACGTAAAAAAAGTGTATCAGGAAAAGGTGCATCAGTGTTTAGGTGAACACGGGGGAAAAATGTCACTGAAGAAGTGTTTTAAAGAAGGTTGCATTTTCAGCATTATCCCCAAATACTTTTCCTGAACAGCGAGCTTCCCGAATCGGGTCAAAAAGCAACAGATTAAATGTGAGGTAATTTTAAAAGCAAACTGCTTAATAAATTCAAAAAACCAATGTGCTAACACTATTTGATAAAGGCTCCAAAGGTCTTCATAAAAAAGAACAGTGTTGCGAAACTAAATAAAAAACCTTGAAAAAATTTCAGTTAGATATAGCTGGTTTTTTCCACAATTCTGGTAAACCGACTATGCTAGCCAAAAATCACTGTTGGTCTAGGAAAAAAGGAAAAAGGCAGTGAAAATTGTGGTAGTAGAAATTTTTGCCCAAGTCTGTGAGTTTCCGGGGTTAAAAAAAACGGCAGCACTGGGGAAACAGCTTGGGCAAGTTTGCCTGTCCCGAAAAGAGGACACTATTAGTCCCAAATTTATTTAATCATTGGAAGTGATTATTTCACTGTTTTGTGCAAATATAGTAAGTAAAAGATGTTCACTTGTGAAAACGAGGGGGGCCCCTGTTGTGGTCCCATTCCCCTTTAAAAATGGGAAAGAAATGATATTATTCAGTGGAAAAAATTTCTAGTTACGAGAATAACCCCCATCATGTCCACAGCAAAATTTATTACAGGAAGAAATGAAAGACCCGTTGTAAGTTGTGGGATTTGAGCGATAGGTTTGATGTAAAAAAACCAGCCACATGAGTTCGACTTAAACCAAAATTTTTGGGAATGTCAAATATAAAGACGGACAGTTTGGGTTGGTTACCCGGAAATTAAATCCACCCATTGTGCAATTTGCAGGCTTCGGCAAATGAAAGCCAATCATTGAGTCGGAAGAATCCAGAGATGACTGTCTTTGATAAAATCTACAAAAACGTTGGACAATAAATTCTTGAGGAATAGTCGAGATAAGTTTAGATGAGTCTTTTACCCCCCAGGAGTCGAAAAAAATTCTGAAAAAACCCCCACTCGTGTTGTATATAAATTTCAGCGCCGTGAAATAAAAGTAGAAGTCTTAATGATGATGACCGGACCCTCACTAATGAGAAACTGGGGCGTGCTTAGAAAATTTTCCCAAAACCCCTATGCATACGCGGCTGTCTTCCAAGGCTTTTTTTGGAGTAAATCAAGAAATAGATAGAGATTTACTCGATTCTTGTGGCTGAAAATCCACATTGTGGTGGCACTTTTGCCTTTATCGATTCATGTTGCTTTAGTATCAAATATATAGAATCACTGAAAGGCACTTCTCCCGCTCTCTCCCCCCTCCCCTTTGGTACTTTTACGAGTTCTTTTTAAATTTTTTAGTTTTTCTACCCCTTTTTACCAAGGGCGGCCTAGTCATTTTTTTACAATGTTTTCATGTGTTTTATGAGTGTTGATGGTTTTTTAAAAGGTTAAAGGAAAACGTTTGTTAAGTAAATAAATGGTTTTATTTTTTCTTTTTACAAAAAATTGGGGAACCAAAAAATTCGCAATTTTTTCAACATTAAAGTCTGTGAAAACTTATCGCTTCAAATCAGTATTTTTTTTTGGCAAAATCCCCTCATTCTTTCTGAAGCTACTCTAAATGCACATTTTAAGAAATCTGAAGTCCCTTTTAAGAAATCTTAAAGGAAAAGTTTCTTGTGGACAAACTTTAAGGTAGTTTGAAAAAAGGGGGGATTTTAAATCCTTATCAGGAAGTAACAAGGAGATGAAAGAAGAAAAAATGCTTAAGGTGTGGAATACAAATTTTAAAAAGATTTCCCTGAAGCGAAATTCCCGATTGCAACAATTGCGGGATTAATTGGGCAAAGGAAAAATTTGAGTCTAAAAAAATAAAAATAAAAAACATGCGTCACTCACTGAACGTGTTTCGTAGAGGATCACATGTTTTATCCCTTTGGATCGTTTTTCACCAAATTCCATAAAGGGTAAATGCTTTTGCAAGTGCATGGAAACTCAAAAAATTGGATGGGGTGAGAACTTGCCTCTAGAAATGGTCAAGCATGGGGATGAAAAACCCAAGGGTTTAAAAAAAATGTATAAGCCCGCTGGTAATACCTTTCTCAACATTTTGGTCGTGCTATAACTCGATAAAGGCACACTGTTGTTAGATTTGTTGTACTTTCAGTGTCAAATAAAATACGAGCCAAGTTTGAAAAAAACTGTAAAAAAATGTTTTCAATATAAACCGATATTTGGGCCCCCCACACTCAATCAAAGAAGGGCAGCCAAAAAAACGGGGGCTCACCCGCGTTCCCCCAAAAAAAAGGGAGTGGGTGACTCCCCACAAAAAAACGGGGGATGGCACCCGGCTCCTGCTCCAAGCTCGAAAATTGCGACTCGACGACAAAAACCCACTGATGTTCGGTTTTTTTGAGTGTATATACACAGTGTTTATAATGTTTTTTAAAAAGGAAATTAGAGACAAGTTGGTTAAAGTTTGTTTCTTTAGATATACCTGTTTATTTAAAGGAAATATATTTAAACTTTCATTGTAAGTAAATTACT
>NW_026495388.1:0-13913 GCF_026875155.1 Cherax quadricarinatus | reverse complement strand
AAAAAAGAAAGGAAGTCTCACAAACACCCAAACAGGGTTTCAGGAGGGAAAATCCTGTGTCACAAATACTGGAGTTCAAAGAAGGGTGACAGCGTAAGACAAGAGAGAGGGGGGGTGGGGATTGCATTTTCTTGGACTGCAAAAAGGGGTTTGCACATTTCCACCAAGGTTTTGGTGCAAAAACTGGGGCCCAAAGCGGGATTACGGGGAAGGGCACTACAATGGATCAGGAATCTTGTCGGGAAAGACAGAGGAGTCATGGTACTGGCGGGTGTCAGGTGGGCACCTGTGACCAGGGGGGCCCCGCGGGGTCAGTCTGGCCGTGCTGTTTTGGTTTTTGTGAACGACATGACGAAGGAATAGACTTGAGGTGCCCCTTTTTGCAGATGACTAAAGTTGATGAGAAGAATTCATTCTCAAACCGGCAGAACTAAAAAAGGGTTTGGGAAAGGGCTGCAGCCCCTGCCCCAGCAATTGGCTTGGAGTTCAACCCCACCAATGCAAAGTCATAAAGTTGGGGAAGGGCAAAAAGGGCCGCAGAGGGTACAGTCTGGGGGGTAAGACTAAAAAACTCATAAGGGAAAAAAGATTTTGGGGTGGTATAACCCAGGACTTTCCCCTGAAGCGCCATAAACCCAAAATAACTGCTGAGCATTGGCGCTAGAAACCTCAGAACAGATTCCACATTTAATAAGGAATCATTCAGGCCCCGTAACCGTTATGTTGGGGCCCCATTTGGAGTATGCGGCCCAATTTTGGGAACCCACCCTAGCCAAGCCTAAAAACCTGGGTGCAAGGTTTGAACGACTGTCCCAGAGCTAAAAGGGATGTCCTACGAGGGGGGTTTAGGGAAATCAACCCCGACGACATGGAGGACAGGAGAGTAGTGGGGACATGATAAACGACATACAAAATACTGAGAGGAATTGACAAGGTGGACAAATCAAGGATGTTCCAGAGATTGGACACAGTAACAAGGGACACAGTTGTGAAGCTGAAGACACAGATGAATCCAGGATGTTAGGAAGTAATTTCTTCAGCCACACGGTAGTCAGTAAATGGAATAGTTTGGGAAGCGATTGTAGTGGAGGCAGGGATCCATACATAGCTTTAAGTCAGAGTTATGATAAGCTCACGGCTCAGGGAGAGTGGACCTAGTTAGCGATCAGTGAAGAGGCGGGGCCAGGAGCTCGGACTCGACCCCGCAACCTCAACTAGGTGAGTAATACAACTAGGTGAGTACACACACACACACACACACACACACACACAAACCCACAAATACACACATTTACACAGACTATAAAAGAGGGGACTACACGGTTTGAGGAACTTCATGCAAAGGAGTTTCAGTCTGACAGAGAACTGGTAGGAAAGTCAGTAAACGAAAGGATGGAATACGTAGAACAAATGGAGGAGGCAGAGGAAAAGGTTTATTCCAAGGGGAACAGAAACAATGGGTAAGACCAGAACGGAGCCACTGGTTTACCAGGCGGTGTAAGGAGACAAAAACTAAGTGAACAGAGAATGAAAAAAGTACAGATGGCATAGAGCACATGGAATATGGGGAGATTAGTCGTAGAGCAGGAACGAGTATGCGCAGGTAAGAGGGAGGGTCCCAGTGCAGTATAAAAACAATATAGCACAAAAGTCAAGTCATACCCAAAACTGTTGTATAGCCACATCAGGAGGAAGCAACAGTCAAGATCAGGTGATCAGACTGAGGACAGGAGGTGGGAACTCACATGAAACGATAGGAGGTAATATGTGAGGAAGCTAAACAGGAGAATTTATGGAAGTATTTACAGTAGAGCAGGAATGGTTCTGGTAAGACAGCACAGAAGGGAACATCAACAGGGAATATTCCAACAAGTGCTGGTGATGGACATACGAACTACGAGGAGGAGGTGGCAGAAGAGCTAAGTGACCTTGATACTCAAAGGCGATGAGGACCGGACATCTCTCGTGGGTCCTAAGAGAAGGAGCAGAGATTGCTTGTGCGGGCTTACCGCAATTCTTCAATACATTCCATTGAATACTTGGCAACTACATGAGATATGGAGGGGAAAGGGGGTGGGGTGGGGGGGGACGAAAATGTGGTCCGATTTTTAAGAAACAGGAGACAGAAAGGAGGGCAGTAAACTACAGACCAGTGTCTCTGACGTGTATAGTATGCAAAATCTTGGGAGAAGGAGAAGATTATCAGGGGAAGAGTGGTTGGAACGGAAACAAGATTAATAGATGGACAACTAGCATAGATTCATGGAAGGCAAATCCCGTGTCACAAACTTCTGGGTTTTTGATAAGGTAACAGGAAGTAAGACACGAGAGAGAGGGGTGGGTGGATTGCATTTTCTGGACTGCTAGGAAGGCCTTCGACACAGTTCCTCACAAGAGCTTAGTGTAGAAGCTGGAGGATCAGGTGCATCTAACAGGGATGGCACTGCAATGGATCAGAGAATACCTGACAGGGAGGCAACGATGAGTCATGTTACGTGAAGAGGTATCACAGTTGGCGCCTGTGACGAGCAGGGGTCCAACGGGGTCAGTTCTAGGACCAGTGCTATTTATGATATATGTGAATGACATGATCGAAGGGATAGACTCCGAAGTGTCTATGTTCGCAGATGATGTGAAGCTGATGAGAAGAATTAAATCGGATGAGGATCAGGTAGGACTACAAAGAGACCTGGACAGACTGGACACGTGGTCCAGAAATACTGGCTTCTCGATTCAAGCCTGCCAAATGCAAGGTCATGAAGACTGGGGAAGGGCAAAGAGAAGGGCCAGAGTATAGGCTAGGTGGAAACAAAGACTGCAAACCTCACCTCAAGGAGAAAGATCTGGGGGGTGATCATAAAACACCGAGCACGTCTCCGGAGGCACCACTTCAACCAGATAAAAACTGACTGCAACTATGGACACTTGGCAAACTTGAGAATAGCATTCCGATAACCTTAATAAGGAATCGTTCAAGACACTCTTCACTGTGTACGTCATGCCCATACTGAAGTATGCAGCACCAGTATGCGAACCACACCTGATAAGCCCATCAAGAGTTAGAGGAAGAAAGTACAAGCTGTTTGCAACAAAGGCTTGTTCCAGAGCTCAGGGGAATGTCTTACTCGATGAAAGGTTGAGGGAAAATCGGATGAGGACACTGGAGGACAGAAGAGTCAAGGGAGACATGTTAACGACATTACAAGCACTGCGTGGAATAGATAAAGTGGAACAGAGGACAAGATGTTCCGAGTGGGACACAGAAACACAAGGGGTCACAATTGGAAGCTGAATACTCAGACGAAGGCCACGGGATGTTAGGAAGTATTTCTTTCCAGTCATAGAGTGTCAGGGAAGTGAATAGCCTAGCAAGTGGAAGTAGTGGAGGCAGGAACCTTACATAGCTTTGACCAAGACGAGGCATGACAAAGCTCAGGAAGCAGAAAGACGAGACGATCCAGTAGCGATCAGTGAAGAGGCAGGGCCAGGAGCTGAGTAATCGACCCCTGCAACCACAATTAGGTGGAGTACAATTTGGTTAGTACAAACATTATACGCACACACATGCACACTCAAAACCCCTCCCCGCAATCCTGACCCCACCCCCCACCATGAACCCTACCTCTACTGCAACCCCCTATTGGGACTTGGCCCCCACCCCCACTGCAACCCCCATAGGCCCTGCCAGGGCTTCTGCTCTCTCAACCCTCATTGTTCCCAGACCCACAGTTTTAGAAAGAAGGTGACGGTTTGGTAACGAATGCAGTTGGATTACGAATAAATATGAGGAGTGGCAGGAAAGAATCAGTGAGAAGTCCCCAGAAACGAAACTCACTGAGACAATAACAGATGCAATCTTCCCACCAGGATATCAAATCATGAGGAAAGATAGAAGGGGTAGAGGGGAAGGAGGGGTTGCACTGTTCGTAAAAAAAACGATGGAAATCTCGAGAAAATGGGAGACATGGGCGAGATTGGAGAAAGGGAATGCATAGTATGTACACTTCACAAGTGTAGTCATTGCAGTGATGTATAATCTGCCATAGAACTGCAGGAGGCCAAGAGAGGAATGTGATGAGTGCAATAGAGCAATGGTGGACACACTTGCTGAGGTGGCAAGAAGAGCTCACTCGAGCAGAGCAAAGTTATTGGTTATGGGCGATTTCAACCACAGGGAGATCGATTGGGAAAACCTGGCGGCCACACGGGTGTCCCGAACATGGAGATCCAGATGATGGATTGTGGTACTGGTGGAAACATACATGCACCTACATGTTAAGGACACTACCAAGTGAGGGAGGACGACCAGCAAGACTGGACCTTGTGTTCCACCTGGCAGTTCAGACATTGAGGACATCACATCATGAGAGTCCCCTAGGAGCTAATGACCACATGGTTCTTTGCTTTGAATACATAGTAGAATTACAAATGGAGAGGGTAACAGGAGTTGAATGGGAAAAGCCAGATTATAAAAGAGGGGACTACATAGATTTGAGGAACTTCCTGCAGGAGGTTCAGTTGGACAGAGAACTGGTAGGAAAGTCAGTAAACGAAATGATGGAATATGTAACAACAAAATGCAAGGAGGCAGAGGAAAGGTTTGTTCGTAAGAGCAACAGAAATAATGGGAAGACCTGAACGAGCCCTGGTTTACCCGAAGGTGTAGGTAGACAAAAACTAAGTGCAATAGAAAATGGAAAACGTACAGAGGGCATAGAGCACATGAAAATAGTTAGATTAGTTGCAGATAAATCCAAGTAATCTGTTAGCCTTGTTGCGCACACTTAGATTTCTGCTTACCATGTCTCCCCAGTCCTTTTCACATTCTATATGATCAAGCTCTACTTCACCTAGTTTATAGCTTCGAGGGTTATTTTCATTACCAAGGTCTAGTACCTTACACTATCCACATGGAACCTCATCTGCCATTTTTCAGACCAAGACATTAATCTGTACAAATCTTCTTGGAGTTCATTGCTATCCTCCTCAGAATGAATCATACGGCCTATCTTTGTATCATCAGCAAATTTGCTCATATCACTCATAATCCCTTCATCAAGGTCATTAATGTAAATTATGAACAAGAGAGGGCCTAAAACTGATCCTTGTGGAACGCCACTAGTGACTAGCCCCCATTCAGATTTCACTCCATTAATGGTAACTCTGCTTTCTATTGGTAAGCCATGCCTCAATCCATGCTAGAACTTTACCTCCTATACCATGAGCTGCCACTTTTTTCAAGTCTCCTGTGAGGCACTCTATCGAAGGCTTTACTAAAATCCAAATAAACAATATCATATTCCTTATCACTGTCATCTGCCTCAAATGTTCTATTGAAGAACGACAGCATAACACCCCCGCTATACAAATCACTTGAGTCAGGTTTCAGACAGCATAACACCCCCGCTATACAAATCACTTGAGTCAGGTTTCAGACAGCATAACACCCCCGCTATACAATAGTTTATATTTTCTCAGCATACAAAACATCCATGTACACAATATTTATGCTGTTGTTCTGTGAATGATATATCTACAGGATAACTCTGTTCAAACATTAACCCAGAACTAAATTCGTATCTGGAGAGCTGCAACACAACACAATACAAGGAACAAGTATCTTTGACATCTCACGTGTAAAGTTTAAACTATTCTAAAACTCCATGCAGATAAAAGACCCCAAAATTTGAACACACTGCCTGAACATACCAAAGGTTACCCGTCTGTTAACATCTATACTAATATTGTTAATAAGTACCTGTTAAATCTCACATAATTGCTATACCCATTAACTGTCTGTAAATTTTCATGCTTTCGTTTCACCACAATTCAGTCAACCATTAAAATGCATGTCTATCAACTGTAAAGTAAAAGGACACAAGTGCAACTAATGTGACATTTTATTGTGGCAACGTTTCTCTCTCCAGGAGCTTTGTCAAGCCGTTACAAACAGTACATGGACACAGAGGTATATAAAGGCTCAGAGTGAGGTGCATTACTAGTGAGGATACCATTTCGATGTTCAACTGTGGTACATTAGTAGTTATTAGTAGTAGTAGTAGTAGTAGTTGTAGTAGTAGTAGTGACAAAGTTGTAGCAGTAATACAATTATGGTAGAGCAATTATTCGTACATGAGTAAAAGGATATAAAAGCTATTACTTGGGTAACAATAAAAATAGGTTCTTGAACAAATGTAGACTGGTAGAAACAAGGCAGCTTGTTTCCGTGTTCACTCTCTGTAATGTGCTTTTGTGTAGTTATAACAGGATTAGACTATGTGATGGCAGGCAGGGGTTTACTGTTTTTAGGAGGATCTTGCTAAGACTTTAGAGATGGTGAAGCTGCCGTTGTATGCATTGTGTCCCCGTTTTTACTTTAACAGATTGTCGGTAATTCTACCAACATTATTACAATCTGACCGGCCCCCCCCCGCAACATAATGGGACATTTCATCCAGGACGTTCATTGGACACCCTTCTTCGTGCTCACAGCTATGCAACAGGACACAACTTTCCTACAAGATTGCTGGCAGAGAAAGAAGGTGATCCTAAGTCTACTCCCGCGCACAAGATCTCAACTCCAAGCAACCCTTCTCTCCAGCTACCCCCAAGTTTAAATTAACTGAATGTGCGAGAACTTTCTACCTATCGCTAAGGAAACCTTGAACTGCAAGGAATATGAGGGCCAATCTTAAGATTGACAAACACACTGCTGAGCATGTATTCTCAGCACAGTCACCACAGCCCACCTCCAACAGAGATCAAACTAAATTGCAAACTTCAGTACCTCTGTACTAACTGTCGATGGAAGGAAATGGGTCGTCGTAATCCCTGATAAACAACTTATCGTCACGCACCTTAACTGACTACGAGAAACAAGCACTGAGTCTGGGACTCAAATTTACCACAACATACGCAACTCAATCTAGTCTACCAGGAAATATAGACACATGTGCAGCAACTTCAGATGGATTATGATACAGGGCCTTCTCACTGCGCTTTATGTGAACCTTCTTCTTCTAATCTTCCTCCTAGACGATACATCATGGCCCTTAAGGGACCTCGCCACGACCCACATTTCGCTCACCACGGCCGACAATGGAAGTGGAGTCGTCATTACTCAACACCAGTGACTACAACACTATAATGATGGACCTTTTGAGTGATCAGTTACATACGACCCATCAACACTTCAACAGTGGGAGACACTCACCAAAGCTTTTCTATACAAAACCAGACCAAATACCCCCCCAAACGCACTAGAGAAGGAAAGAATAGAAACTAAACAGCCACACATTTGTATGGTTTACAAGACTTAAAACTCAATTATTCCTTCAGATCAATACGTCAGGTATAGGCAGTGCTCCACAAACTAAGCGGAGTTCTTGCCAAACATCTTTCCTGCCCTGTTTTGAGGACCATCAGGCCCCGCTCAATCTTCACAGGCGACCTTTTCCAACCGCATCCGCAACTCTCCATCCGTAACAAGAACATAAGCAGTTTGGACGTGACTTCCCTCTTCACAAATAGTGTACCTACCAGAAACGCCATCAGAGGTTCTACGACGTAAGAAGTCAATCAGGACCTTAATTTCTCTACTCCCGGAGTTTTGTTGTACTTGATTGAACTCTGCGTTAATTTCACTGTTTTTCTGTGTCGTTAACAAACTCTACAAACAACACCTACTGGCATGGAATGGGGGTCCCCCATATGTGCCGTCTAGCCAACTTATACCAATGATACACCTAGAGTCCGAACACTTCGCAAACATCATCCCTTCAAGCGTCAATTGGTTACGTTTAGTGGACGACGTCTGTAATAGCTCCAAAACGTTTTGATGTACGGAATCTTTCAGGAAGCTCAGCATAGTTGAACCGGCGATCCAGTTTACACTAGAAGAAGTGTCCAATGACACGTTATCTTTCCTCGACGTCCCTCATTCACAAAGTAGAATACAACCTAAGATTTCAAGTTTATGGAAAACCCACCAATAAAAATGAAATCTCACAACTGTCGATTCCAGTCAAGATACCAAGGACCAAAAGGAGGCGAATCACTCATAGGGTTTTTCTAAGAGTCATACCGAATTTGTAGTCCTGATTTCTTGGGGACGAAGGAATGTACATACATTCACCAGACCTTACTGAGTTACATTTTTCATTCCTTTTCATCAAAGACTGCAAGGAAAAGAGCTCTTCAGATCATTAATTCTTAAAGCATCAACCACCACTCCCAACAAGTTATAAATTCTTCCTACAGCCAGGTTGCAATGAGAACGTTTCTAAGTATTTCACAAACTAACACCAGAGTCGCCATGTTCGCTTCTAGCACTTCAATTAAAGGATCTAAAAGGAACAAAATCCACGCACCACGAACCAGTCATGCAGGAGTTTACACTATACCTGTGGAGGCTGTGACAAGATTTACGTAGGAGAACAGCAAGAAACCTCGGACACCCGCCTACAATGAACACATTTACGCATGTAGGAAACATAACTTGAACAACGCCTGTGGTACAACACCGAAATTCCACCAATCATCTCATGAAATTTCAGGGAACGCCCAATTAGTGATCAAAGGCAACTAATTTCCGCAGGACGCAAGTGCCTCGAATCAGCACTGATCGCTTTTTCGAATACAATTAAACAAAACAACGGCAGCTTCACCATCTTGAAGTCTTAGCGAGAATCCTCCTGAAAACAGTAAACCCTGCCATCACATAGTCTCTCCTGTTATACTACACAAAGCACATTTCAGAGAAAGAACACTGAAACTACCTGCCCCTATCCAGTCTACATTTGTTCAACCTATTTTTATGTTACCCAAGTAATAGCTTTTATCCTTTTACTCATGTACGAATTAATTGCTCTACCATATTGTATTACTACTACAACTTTTGTCACTACTACTACTACTACTACTACTACTACTACTACCACTAGTGAACATCAAAATGGTACCTCACTAGTATTGCACCTCACTCTGAGCCTTTATATACTCTCTGTGTCCATATACTGTTTGTATCGGCTTGACAAAGCTCCTGGAGAGCGAAACGTTGCCACAATGAAATGTCACATTAGTTGCACTTGTGTCCTTTTACTTTACATATTGTCGGTAATTCTACCAACATTATTACAGGTCTATCAACTGATGTAATTTCAATGTAATTTACTTGTAATTCACAAGTTCTTCATTTGCACATTGTCACATTATACTTATTATTGTAATGAATTACTTAAACTGTACTCTCCTAGACCACGGTGCCCTGTGGCCTGGTCGCTAAAGCTCTTGCTACACACGTTGAGGGTCTTCTTTCGATGCGGTTAGAAACACCGGTTGTCTATGTTCACCCATCAGTAAAATGGGTACCTGGGTGTTAGTCGACTGGTGTGGGTTGCATCTTGGGAAAATCACCTAATTTGCCCGAAATACTCTGCATAACAAGGGACTTTCTGTATAGTGGTATGTCATTGACGTCAGATAGGCCTGTATACCATGTATATGTACTTGTAGTAAATAAAGATGCATATCTTCCCGGAAGTCTCTACTACCATTCCATCCAACAGTACCCTCTTGGGAGCATCTCTGTGTCACCAGGCCATCGACACGGTCCTCAAGGACAAACTGAATGACCTGAAGAGAACGGGGGAGAGAATAAGTGATCTTGATGCCCATAATGCCGTGTACCTCCTTACAAGGTGTCTTACTATGCCAAGACTCACGTACTTCCTGAGGTGTGCACCCTCTTTTGACAACCCAACACTCGACGAATATGACACACACCTGAGATCAACCTTTAAGAATGCACTGAATCTGTCACTAGAGGATCGGCAATGCGATCAGGCAAAGCTCCCAATGCGACTGGGAGGTATAGGGGTACGCAAAGCAACGCAGGTAACTTTACCTACATTTCTGTGTGTTTGGTGTTTGGTTTCATTGAAATGAAGCCAAATCTGAAGAACTGTTACAAAAAATTAAATACTTCGAGGAATTATAGACTAGCTAGCTAGGAGAGTTGTCCAGTATTGTAAGATGACCACCACCATGAAAATCTGTGTAGTCTGCAGAAAAGGTAAGGGACGAAAACAGGTCTGGATTGCTTGCAATCTCTGTGGTCAATGGTCCCATGGTATGTGCAAGGATTTTAAACCAGTGACTACACTTGACATAAACTCAGAGAGATGTTTTTGGGTCTGCCCAAACGAGATACACCTGTATGAGGAAATTACATCTATATTAAAAGACAAGAACACCAATAAAAGATCCTTCTTAAAAAACGTCAGCATGGTATGACAGCTGGGAAAACACGATAGGTGGTAGGGACGGGGCTGTCTTGGACAGTGCTCCTGAGGGTGCTAGTGTAGTCCTGGCGGAAAGTGCTCCAGAGAAGACAGTGCTTGTAAGGGTATTAGTGTTGTCCTGGAGGACAGTAAAGACAACGTTATTCAGACCACAGAGGTTCCAAATAGAGATTCTGCTGGAAATGGATCAAAAGGGGATAATGCCTCAGGGAACAGTGTCGACACACTACCAGCAAAACCAAGTGGAAGCACTGACGTCCATACAGGGGTGAAAGATAGGGAAGAAACAGGAAAAATAAATGCACCAGCAGCAAACGCTGCTACAATAAATCCTAGCAAACAGAATTACAGTCTATGTAAATACTATGCCTTGGGGTATCTGCAGGCACGGTATATCTGGTAAAACAGGTGGGACATGCACCTTTGACCATCCCAAAAAATACCGCACCCACATGGCAACAGAAGAATGCAACTTCCCTTCCTGTAACTTATTTCACCCAGAAATGTGTCATTCATCAATCCATGAAAGAAAATGCTACAACGCATACTGTCAGGCACATCACCTAAAGGGGACTAGAAGACACAGACCAGCCAGACTATGGGAAACAAAAGAGGGGAGCCACAGCTTCTCCAGAGTTTTTTTTAGGGCCAGGAGGGAAACAAGACTGGCAAGAAATGACAATAATCCTACACCAACTGAAAACACTTCTGGAGCAGAAGCACGGACATTGGCCTGTACTCTGGAACAACAGATACTAGAGCCAACAAATAAAGCCCCCCTAAATTCCACCAATATAATGACATTTGTCTTTGCAAACATACAGGGTCTAAAGCCGTCAAGAAACAACAATATTCCTTACGTCAAGGAACAGCTCATGGAGTCAAATGCAATGTTTGCAGCATTCACAGAGACCCACATAAAGGATCATTATGACAACGAAATATGGATCCCAGGTTATAACCTATTCCGATGCGACAGACTAAACAGGCAACAAGGGGGGGGGGGTGTTGGACTGTACGTCACAGAGTCGCTCATTTGCCCAGAAGTACTAAACAGCTCAAATGATGTAGTTGAAGTTTTGGCGGTAAAGATTGAAAACCTTGTCATTGTGGTGGTACACAAGCCTCCAGATGCAACTTCCCAGCAGTTCCAGGAGCAGCTTGTGAAAATTGACCACTGTCTGGAAAATCTGCCAACTCCTGCCCCAAACATCTTACTACTAGGAGATTTCAACTTGAGACACCTAAAATGGAGAAGTACTTCAAACAATGTTTTAGCAGAGATCATCTCAGGAGGCAGCTCAGATGAAAATTCACACACACACGAACTATTAAATCTCTGCACACAAATTCACATTAAACAAGCAAATAACAGAGCCTACAAGACTAGAAAATACGCTGGACCTCATCTTCAATAACAACGACGATCTGATACGTAATAAAACCGTATCAAAGACAATACACTCAGATCAAAACATAATAGAGGTACAGACATGTATGCACAAAGCTCCTGATCAGCAATATGTGAACAGTCATGAAGGTCTCTTCACGAAATTCAATTTCAATAACAAAAACATACAATGGGACCAAGTAAACCATGTCCTAAATGAAACAAGCTGGCAAGATATTCTAAACATCACGGATCCAAACATTTGTCTTGAAAAACTGAATTCTGTGGTTCTTGAGATCTGCTCAAGACACATTCCATTAAGGAAAAGAAAGAGAGAGATGTTCCTTATACAGACGAAGGAAAAGAGTCACAGAGCTGCTGAGTGGGGTCAATATATCTGAAATACGAAGGGAAGCACTAGACAATGAAATTGCAAATATCGAACTTAACCTGAAGGAATCTAACAAGAGACAAGAACTACAGGAAGAACTAAAAACTAAAAAGGAAACTGAAAAAACAAAAACAAAATACTTCTTCTCTTATGCCAAATCTAAGGCAAAAATAACATCCAGTATTGGGCCACTGCTTAGGCGGGATGGGACATACACAGATGATAGACAAGAAATGAGTGAGATACTAAAGTCCCAATATGACTCAGTGTTCAGCGATCCACTGCCCACTCTAAGAGTCGACAATCTAAATGAATTCATTATGAACGAAACCCAAAATCTGGTTATCTTCAAAATCTCGGATATTATCCTAACTCCACAAGACTTTGAAGAGGCAATTAATGACATGCCCATGCACTCGGCCCCAGGCCCAGACTCATGGAACTCCATGTTTATCAAGAATTGCAAAAAGCCCCTATCGTGTGCCTTCAGCATTTTATGGAGAGGGAGCATGGACACAGGGGTCATCCCACACACACTAAATACAACAGACATAGCCCCACTCCACAAAGGTGGCAAATTGCAAAGAACTGCAGACCGATAGCACTAACATCCCATATAAAAATCTTTGAGAGGGTTCTAAAAAAGAACGCCAAACACCTAGATACTCATCAGTTACACAACCCAGGGCAACACGGATTTAGAGCAGGTAGCCTGTCCCAGCTACTGGACCACTATGACAAGGTCCTGGATGCTGTAGAGGACAAACAAAATACAGATGCAGTATACACAGACTTTACAAAAGCTTTCAACAAGTGTGATCATAGTGTAATAGCACACAAAATGCGTGATAAAGGAATAACAGAAAAGTTGGTAGATGGATCTATAACTTCCTGACAAATAGAACACAAAGAGTAATAGTAAACAGAGTAAAGTCCCAGGCAGCCATGGTAAAAAGCTCTGTTCCACAAGGCACAGTACTCCCATTCAATTCCTCATCCTCATTTCTGACACTGACAGAGATGTAAGCCATAGCTCCGTGTCTTCCTTTGTGGATGACATCAGGATCACCATGGCAGTGACCTCCATCGAAGACACTGCGAGACTCCAAGCAGACATCAACCAAATCTTCGAATGTGCCACTCAAAACAATATGAAGTTCAACGAGGAGAAATTTCAACTACTCAGATAGGGGAAACTTGAGGAAATTACAATATAGCGGAAAGTAATGTGAAGTACCTGGGAGTGATAATGTCAGAGGATCTCGCCTTCAAAGACCACAACAATGTATCTACCTCATCTGCTAGGAAAATGATAGGATGGATAATGAGAACCTTCAAAACTAGGGATGCCAAGCCCATGATGATTCTCTTTAAATCGTTTGTTCTCTCTAGGCTGGAATACTGCTGTACACTAACTGCCCCCTTCAAGTCTGATGACAATGCAGACCTGGAGAGTGTACAAAGAACTTTCACGGCTCACAAAAGTACGAAAAGACACCTAAATTCCTGGGAACTGTTGAAGGTCCTTGATGTGTATTCCCTGGAATGCAGGCAAGAGAGATACATGGTTGGTTCATCAGGCCCTGATCCACCATGAGGCCTGGTCTCAGACCGAGCCGCGGGGGCGTTGACCCCCGAAACCCTCTCCAGGTAAATTCCAGGTAAGATATGATGCAGGGAGTAATGACAATAGTTTGTTGAATTAAGTATTGGTAGATAAAAGACAGTTGGGTAGACTTCAGGATGTATATGTTCATAAAGGGGACACAGATATATCAGATCACTTTTTAGTTGTAGCTACAGTGAGAGTAAAAGGTAGATGGGGGTCAGG
>NW_026495383.1:0-22783 GCF_026875155.1 Cherax quadricarinatus | reverse complement strand
CCCCCTTTTGGGTTTTTAAAAAAGCATAATTGCTACTAGGTCTAAAGCTTCAATAAGTGTCTGCCCTTGTGTGTGTGTGTGAGGGAGGGATGGTTAGGGGGGGGTAGATCTGTTATACCTCTCTGTTCTGTCTTTCCTAGAAATGCTACACTCTTCACTTATTGTCCTTTCTGGATTTAAGTATCAATTATTGCTGTTATTATCCTATTCCTTCTTCACGTTTAGAGAGGACTTCCTAGCTTCCTAAGTATTCTTACTACTAATAACTACTGTAATAGCTTGCAGGAGTGAGTGACCAGTATCTAACAGTGATGCAAGGCCAAGCCAAGCCAAGCCTGCGACATGCAAACCACAATATAGGTGATACTTGCGCTGGCAACGGTTGTGCCAAGTTGCCAGATGCTGATGACGTAGTCGTCGTACGTAGCCTAAATCCCTATTTTGGAGATCCTTCATCCGTGATGATTATAACCACATGTGCTCATACATCCCTCATTCCTCACGCGATTTCACTTTTCACTTACGATAGTATACACTTCACATTATATACACTTTACTTTATATGTATGATGGCACCCAACTTGTCATGATGTCACTCTTCAGCAGGCCTACTGCTGCCTAGTAGACCAAAACGTTTGGATAATTTTGGATAATGGATAATTTCAGGCTTTCTCACGACTTTTTCTAACTAATAACTTTAGTTATCACTCGTATTATTGTTCACTGACGATGTCACTACCACTGATTACTGTTAGCAGTTACTGCACCCTTAAAAACACTAGGATTCTCGGAGCCTTGTGTGCCCACGTCTGCACCCACGGACCCACGCGGTGTATGTGTGTGTGTGTGTGGCTGAACAATCAATATTTGCACCAATAACTCATTACCGTTGTGACCGGGTGTGGAAGTGTGAATTGCTCATTACTCTATAATTTGTTCATGATTGTAGCCATGTATAAACGTAAGTAACCATTCTTACAGGATTCATTACCTTTGTAACTTGTGAGTTCATTACCTTTGTAAATTGTGAGTTCCTTACCTTTGTAAATTGTGAGTTCATTACTTTTGTAAATTGTGAGTTTATTACCTCTGTAACTTGCTCAGCTATCAAAACTTTGGAGTCCAGTCCCTGGACCAATTATGTACCTCTGTAATCTTTTGACTACCACCCTCAGGATGGGTATGGGGTGCATAATAAACATATTAAACTAATAGCACATTCGGACTGCTATGTCAAATCCCAGGAAAACCTTTTCTGAAATTATAAAACCCGGGAGCTTTGAAAAATGGGGGGGGGGGCCCCAAATCTGGCTGGACCATCCCTTTTTTTCATTCCCTTTCCCAAAACCCCCAATTTAAAACAAAAAAATGCATTTAGTGCGATATATTTTCTAGTGATTGCGAAAAAAATTTGAGAGGTGGTTCTAAATCGTTCAGGGAGGAAAAAAAAAATTTCTGTCCCCCCAACACTACCCTCCTTTGGCCAAAAATCTCCCCTTTGTTTTTAGCTAACCGATGTGAAATTTTTTGTGATTTTATCAGAATAAAGGGTTAGGGGGATGGCTTCAAAAACCTGTTTAATCTTTGGTGTTTTTCCCGGGGGGGAAAAAGAATGTAAATAAAACTTCAAAAAAACGGGAAAACCCCAAACGGAAGGTGTCCTAAAGTCCATCTTATTCAATATTTTAAAAATGCTTTACTATATGCTTTTCCCTTTCCCTTTGGTCCATAAGAAAACCCCAACACCATGCAACCAAATTCTTCTGAATGTTGCCCTAGAAACAGTTCAAAGCACAAAAATTTTAAAGGGCCGATAAAATACAGCTTACTCGATTTATATACGTTTAATTTTAAAAGGGTTTTTTTTTCTAAGAAAGTACCGAAAAAAAGTGTTTCGACCCAGAAAGGCAGTTTGCCGTTCCCCAGACTAGGGGCCGAAATCTAAATAAATTTTCTTTATGACGCCCCAAAGGGTTTGGTCATCTCAAAAATCTCTGATATTCCCCAAACATACAAGACTTTGAAAAAAAAAACATGACTTCCCCATGCCTTCCCCCGGGCCCGAACTTAGGGAACTCCGGTTCTTTAAAAGAACTGCAAAAAAAGGCCCCTTGTCTGTCCCTGCGTTTCGGGGAAAAGGGAGCGGGGGCCCGGGCCCATCCCACTCACTAAAAAAACAGACATACCCCCCAAACCCTTTACAAGGGGGTTTTTTTGAGCAATTGCAAAAAAATTTTCAGCCCCAAAACAGCACTAATATCCCTTTACCAAAAAAAATCTTTGAAAGGGTTCTAAAAAGCAGATACCCCAACCCCCTTGATACCCATCCGGTTACAAAAATCGGGGGCAAAAAGGGGTTTAGAGCAGGTCACTCCTGCCTTTTCCAGTACTGGCCCAAATATGACAAGGTCCGGGATCTATTGGGGGCCCAAAAAAAATACAGATGTGTATCACGGGACTTTGAAAAAGGGCCTCCCAAGTGTGCCCTTTGGTAAAATTAGTCACAAAAGGGGCATGATTTTGTTTAACGGGGAAATTTGGTAGATAGATCATAATTTTTTTTAAACAAATAAAAAAAAAAGGGAGTAGTAGTAAACAGTAAAGTACCACAGTCAAACTTTTACCCATTTTATTTAAAAACCCTTGGGGAATTTAATGAAACTGAGGCACCCCATGAACAAAGTGTTACTTTGGGTTTTCCCCTTTAAATTTCTTGGATGGTAAGGTTCTCACTACTTGTTTAGTGTGGGGTAGCTTTTATTTTAAGGGCCCTTTTTTTTTTAAGGGGTTTTATTAAACATCAGGGGTGATTTCTTGGGTGTCTTGTTTACCCTTTCACCAGCCCTCTTCAAGGTTATGTAAACTCTACTATAAAAAAAAACCGTATTCCCCAATAGATTGTAAAAAATTATAAAATCACACCCTCCATTTTAAAAACAAAATTTTTCCCCAACTCCAGGCCTGTGCTCAATGGTGTGTTGCAACAACTCTTTTCCTTCATTTTCCCTGACTTAACTCGGGGCAAAAGGCAGTTTTTTTGGACAACTTTAGTCCCCCTGGGTATGGTGGCCAAATTTAAAATTTTAAAAAAATTCACCCTGGAGCACACATGATCCCCCCAAAAGATAGGAGAAGGCCCAGATTCCTCCCAAAGGTTAAAGGTCAGCCCAGAGGAGGGGAGCCCGTAAAGGGGGGGAGAGGGAGAGAGGAGGGGGCCTGGTAAGCTCCCCCCACCAAAAAAAAAGGGATTTTCCCAAGCACAATTCTCCAGTTCCCCAATTCTACCCCCTCTTAACTTTACTTTTAAAAAAAGAAAAAAAAAAACTTTTTAAACTACTTTTTTAAAATTGTTGTTTTGTGTCTATAGTAAAACCCTATTTTTTTGGGAAAAAAAAAGGTTTGCCCTTTTGCCTCTAAAGTCAAAAGGTTGATCAGCCCTTCTGAATTTGGAAAAAGTCCCCATCAATTCAAAAAATTAGGTATTCCAGAGTAATTGTTTAATTTAAAAAATACATGTTGGGTCCAATGGGCCCCATAACCCCCCCACCTCCGACAAAGTCTCAAAAAAGGCAAACCCTTTGCCCCCTCGGGAAACCGGTAGTAAAAAGTAATTGCTTAAGTTTGAAGGCGGTAAACAAGATACTGGGAAATGCTAAAAATTTTTTCCCTAGCACAAATACTTTTCCCACTTTATGTTATTTAAAAAAAAGATTCCCAAAATTTTTTAAGAAAACCATTTTTAACCATACCCATATTTTAAAGGGGTGAAATATTTTACAATTTTTTGACTTTTAAAACAATACAATTACAAGGGAAAAAATTGCACACAATGCCCATTGGGAAAGCCCCACCAACGGCCTGTGCCTTGCTAGGGTTTAACCCAGAAAGAAAACGGGTTTACCCGGGGTTTGGCCCTCTTCCGGGATCGGGGCCGAAGTAGAGCCAAACCCAGGGGCAGTCAGGGGGGATCCAGGCGGGGGAAACTTAAACCAAAACATGGGTAAAGGGTTGTCTCTCACTTGGTGGCCGCCCCAAACAGGGATCTTCCAGTCAACCACTCACGACCCTTAACAGGTCAGGACTCAAGCCCATTTTCCCGGGCCCCATCCACACAGATCCCCCAAAACTTTTTAAAGGGGAAAGGCCCTAGACATAAAACATGGGGGGGTTCCAGGGGACACAAAGGAAAAACCCGTCGGGCCTTTTTTGTTTATTGAGCACACCAAGCCCCAAAAACCACTTCCTTTCCCTAAACGTCTCATGTTACCGGGGTTTTGTAAACCACTGCCTCAACTCACATTTACTTACCCCTGCCCCGGTTCACACTTTTGGCTCTGACTCGCCCCTTCACAGTCAGAGGGCTGGTAAAAGAGTATCAGGTGGGAAAAGGGGTTCACCACTGAAAAAACAGCAAGGTCAGCACAAGACAAATATTTTAAAAAGAAAGGGCACCATGTTCCCTACATAAAAAATCTGAGAGGCATCGAAAAACACATTCTCGAGCCTTTCATTAAAATTTGACTTAAAAATTTAAAAAGGTGTAGGAAAAAAACCCCCAATTTTAAGGTCTGTTTTTGTCACTTTCACAGGAACGGGGATGAAGAGACCCTGGGACATTACAAATGTGAATACCCACCCCAAATAAAAAATTTTTTTCCTGTGGTAAAATGTTGACATTTAACTTAAAAGGTTTGTTCATAGACAGTAACTTTTTTTCTGAAACCCTCTCGCAGTGCAAAACAAACCCCAAAAGACTCTCTTTTGCCCCCGGGGTTGGGGAACTTTAAAGTTTACACAAAAAACCCATCACTTTCCCTTTCTCACACAAAAAATTTTAAAACCCACAATAAAACAAAATTTTCCCAATTCCCAACTTTAAAAATGGTGCTTGAACACAGACCAGGGAAAATCACTTTTTCCCATGTTTTAGTTTTTTTAAAATGTTTCCCACTTTTAGTGCAAAAGTATCAATCTTTCTAATTCTTTTAAACCCTTAGTTGTTAAACGTACTCTGGGGTTGTCAGTTTTTATCCCCAGGGTCCCATTTTAATTTGGGAACCTTTGAAGAAAGGGGGAATCCCCACTGACTCTCACAAAGCCACTAAAAAATGGTGTTGGAAGAATTTCATTTTTCCCTCCATCCCCAAATTTTTTATACAGATTTTTCCCACACAAAAAAATTTTTGGAATTGGCCATTTTCCCTTTAAACAATTTCCTCATGGAGTTTCAATTTTTCCCCATTACTGACCCCCCAAAATTTTTTTTAAAAAGTTCCAAGGTGGTGAGCCAACTCTCCAACATTTTCTCATTTTAAAACCCAAAGCATGCATTTCCCAAAAACTTTTACAACATGTTATTTCCCTTTTAAAAAAAACTTTTGGTATTTTTTATACGATTTTTTGTTTTGCAGCCCCTTTACATTCCATTTTAAAAATTGGTCTTCTGAATTTTTGACACAACTTCAAAACCCTTTGGCCCCGGGTTCTGTGGGCATTTTCTCATTTTTTTTTTCTGCTCGGGGTGTGGGTTTTTATCTAACCCCTGGGAACTTTTCCCCCCAAACATGTTTTTGCCCCACGGGAAATTGCCCATACGATTTTCACTTTAATTGGCTCCAAATATCAGCCTTCCTCTCCAGCCTCCCGAGTTCTGGTCCACATTATGGGCCCCATCATATCCTGGTTGGTTGATGAGCACGTTTACTGGTACCTTTCCCCTCATACGAAAACCCCAAAAAGTATCTAAACTGAAAAAGCTCCCAGGGGGGAGCATTCACCATCCTCCCCAAACCAATTGCTCAGAGATTTTCCCGGGGTGCTTCCCCAAATAGCCCAAAAACAAAAAAAAAGGGGTCCTCTCATCCCAGTTTTAGTATTGTCCCTTTCCATAGGCTTGAATTTTTGTCTTGAGGGTTTGATTTTTTTCTCTTTTCCCCTTGAGATGGAGATTTATACACGTTGAAAAACTGAGGGCTCTACTTTTAGTCCCTTCAAAAATTTTTTAAAAGACTTTGAGGTTTAAAAAATTTGATCCTTTTATCTGTTTGTGCTCTTGAAAAAAAACCAAAATGACAAAAGAACTTCATCAAAAACCCTTTAAGGCTACTGAAACGTTATTCTTTTTTGCAGGGGACTGCTTTTCCCGGTACCTGGTAGTGGAGCAAATTATTTTTAGAAATTTTAATTTTTTCCCCTTCTGGTCCTTGGGAGTGGGGGGCCCAAAGGGCATCCCTTTCCGCTTGTGAAGGGTTTTACCTGGGGGCGAAAATTTGGCCCGAAGGGGACAGGTTTAATTTCTTCGAAAAGGTTTCCCTATAATTTGGGAAAGGGTTGTTTGGTCTTCCCTTTTGCTCTTGGCAGTCTCCCCCAGCTGAGACCAGAAGGGAAAAGCCTGGAAACCTTGGACATCAACCCCCTTTGGGGGCAAAACCCCGGGTTTTCCTTTATCGATACTGCAAAAAGAGGTGAATTCTTTATAAGGTTTTTCCCCCCTGAAAAAGAAAAACACTTATTTAACTGTAAAATCTCTTCCTCGAAAAAAACGACATTTTCCTGCACCGAAATTAATTGCACCCTAGGAAAATGCAGCCTTTTCTCACACTTTTTAAAAATGATCCATTCTCCAATTTATGCTCGCTCTGGCTGGAAAACATCCTTTTTTTTCAGTTACTGAGTTCAAAATTTAAAAAAAGCCGAGTTACCAAAATTAAACCCCCACCATTTCCCCATGAGAAATTTTCTTTAAGACTGTTTTGGGGCATGAACATGAGCCATTTCTTTTCATGGTGGAACCCTCAGGGAAAAAGGGGTTTGGGAGGGTTTTTTTAGCCATTTCCTCCCAACATTTGGGGGTTGGTTTCCCCCCAAACTAGTTGTTCCCCACTGTTAAAAGGCCTTAAAAATTTTTTCCCTAAAAAGGGTCGACCCCTTCCCCAAGGGGAAATTTTATCTGAGATCCCACAGGGAGATAGCCAAAAATTTGGGATGTAGATTCTACCATAATTTGTTTTTCCGGTTTTTCCTTATGGTTTGAACCCCTTTAAAACCCTTCAAAAAATATATTAAACCCCCGTAAAAGGTTTTCCTTTGACACTGGGGCACTCCGATGTAGCAAAGAGTTTGGTTTCTACCCTCCATCTTCAAAAGGGCCCAAAATGTTCTCAACTTTTGCCCACATTCTTTTGCCCAAAACCAAATGTGGACCCACTAGAAAATTACCCCATTTTTGGGGTCTAGGGTCCAAAAGGGTTTTCCCCTCACCCGGGCCTTTAAGGGCCCAATGCAGGCAACTGGGTTTTTTCTCTGCCGTTAGAGTCCCCTTTTTGGGGTTTCCCCCCTTTTTTTTTTTGATTCGCCGCCTTGACCAGCAAAAACCCTTTTTTGTGTGTCCAGTTTTTTTTACAGTAGTAACAGGCAAAAAACTCTTAAAGGTTTTTTTTCCATTGGTGTAGGGTGGTATGTTTACTCTAGGGACCTGAAAAAATTTTCTGATTGTCTAGGTAAAAAATTTGAACTCCCGGCCCGGCTTACCTTTTCCTTCCCATTTTAGAGGGCACCTCGCCTTTATTTGTCCCCGAAAATTCTTGTCCCATTACCTTTATGACCCTAGGACTTGGAAAAAAGGTTTAGAAAAGAGTGGGGGAAATTTTCAGAAGCAGAAAGACTGGTTTTACTTACCAAATTCCCCCGGGGAGCCCAAAAATCGGTCACCTAGATCCCGTGCTTCTGAAAGTTTTCTGGGGGTTTTTTTTTCCCCCAAAAAATTTTTCTGAGGTTTAAAAAAGGGATTGATTGTACAATTCCCCATGAACCATGATCTACTAATTTGTTTTAAAACTTTTTTAACTCCCTTTTGAAAAAAACCCCTTTCTTAAAAAAAGGGAAAATTTCTCATTCCCCCAAAAATCAGTTTTGGTCTGCCCATCCTGGAAATTTTTTATTCCCGAAAATTTTGGGCTTTATTTTTTCAGGTATCATTTGGGTTTTCAAGCAAAAATTTCCCCTTTAATCTTATTTATAATCGAAAAATTTTTGGGCCCCCCAGGAGGTTTTTTCTCTCTGGAAACCTTTTTCCCCCGTTGTGTGGAACTGGGTAGCCCCCCTTTTGGTTTTGGCCATCCTTGCTCCAAAAACAGGGTTTCTCAAAAAAAAAAAAATATCTATCCCGGGTCACTCTTGTTAAACTTAGGGACAAAAATTTTTCAGCTTTAGTTATGGGTTAAAAAAATGCCGGCTTTGTTTGAACCTTTTAACCTTTGACGTTCTTCCCCCTTAGCTTTCATTAATTTCATTTAAACCTCTAGTACAGCTTATTTTTAGTCTCATTCTCTCCCCTTTTCCCTATTTACCTTTGGGGTAAAGGGGATCCCCCATGTTCATGTTAACAGGCATGTTTACTGATGAATTAAATTTCCTTCCCTTCCCTGAAACCCAAAAAAAACTGAAGACTCATCTTCTGACATAGTTTTTTTCTTTTTAAAATTGCTTCCCTTTACCGTTTCGTGGACAAAATTTTCCACAGGCACATAAAATAACACAAAATTGAAAGTAAAAATAAAGCAATTTGCATTTTCCATAAACCCCAAAAAAAAAATGTGTTACTAACCTTTTTTCCCACCTTGGAGAAAAAAAACAATGTTAAAAATAATAATGAAAACCCAAAAAAAATTCCTGGGCCCCCTTGGTAAAACTTTTACCCCGAAAAAATGCAACTGTTATTTCCCCCTACCCGCACATATTGTTCAAAGAATGTTTTTGGGGTTTTTTTTAAACATCAAATAACTCTCCCGGTCAAGGGCCCCCCCCATGTTGTTGGTTTTTCCCTTTTTCTTGGATGGTAAGGTTTTTCATACTGTTCTTTGTGTGGGGTAGCTTTTACTTAATGGCCCTTTTTTTCTAGGGGGGGTTTTTCATTTATGGCTGTTTATCCCTTTAGTGTCTTGTTTCCCCTTTTACCAGCCTCTTCCCGGTTTTGGAAACTAATACTTAAAAATATAACTGTATTTCAATTGATATGTAAGAATTTACAATCACAGCCCCCATTTTCAAAAAAAAATTTACACACCCTGCCGGTTTCTCCACATGGGGTGTTCCAAAAAACTCTTGTCCTTCACTCTTCCTGAATTTAACTTGGGCTAACCAGTGTTTTGAAACTTTGTTACCGGGGGTAGGGGGGCCAAAATTTAAAATTTATAAAAACTCCCCCTGGAGCACCTGATGCCCAAAGTAGGGAAAAAACCCGAGTCCGCAGGTTAAAGGGGCAGCCAAGAGGGGGGAGAGTCAGTGGGGGGAGAGAGAGAGGCCGGGCTAAGCTCCCCCACCAAAAACAAAAGATTTTGCAAGCACAATGGGTGTGTGTGTGTGGGGTGTTGTGGGTGTGTGTGTGGTGTGTGTGGTGTGGTGTTTACTCACCTATTTTTATCACTATTTGGGGTTGCGGGGTCGAGTCAAGCCCCGGGCCCCGCCTCTTCGCTGTTTGCTACTAGGTCCTCTCTCTCCCTGCCCATGAGTCTATATACCCCCTTAAAACTTGTAGGTTTCCCTGCCTCCCCCAATCACTTTTTGGGTTTCCATGGCCCTGACTATCTATGATGAAGAATACTTCCCACTCCCCTTTGATTCATTGAGTCTTCAACTTCCAATTGTGACCTCTTGTGTTGTGCCCCTCTGGAAACATCCCCTCTTTGTCCACCCGTTTTATCCCCGGGGTATTTTATATGTCGTTTTCATGTTCCCTGACCCCCTGGCCCCCAGTGTCGTCAGGCCGATTTCCCTCAAAACCCTTTTTCATGGCAATCCCCTAGTCTGGGATGTCTTTTGCAAAAATTTCCTTTCTCTAATTTCTTGGTCTTGATAGGGGTGGATTCCAAACTGGTGTGATACTCCGTATGGCCTGACGTGAGGGGGTACGGTTTAAACGAAACCTTACTGAGGGATCGGACGTATCCCCTAGGTTTGCCAGGCGCCCCTTTTGCTGCAGAGTTATCTGATTATGTGCGCCTCAGGGATTGCTGGTGTTTTTCTCCCCCCAGATCTTTTCCTTTAGTGAGGTTTTCATCTTTGGCCCCCTAAACTTTAAATTGTGTCTGCGGTCTTCTTTGCCCTTCCCCAATCTTCATGACTTTGCATTTGGCAGGGTTAAATTAAAGGAGCCGTTGCGGGGACCAGGCTTGTAGCCTGTCCAGATCTCTTTGTAGTCTGCCTGACCCCTGTCCGATTCGATTCTTCTCATTAACTTCACATCGTCTTCACCGTGTTTGTGTGTGTGTGGTGTGTGTGTGTGGTGTGTGTGTGGTGTGTGGGGACTCAAAAAATCAATATTTGCCCCAATAACTCATTACAGTTGTGACCGGGTGTGGAAGTGTGAATTGCTCATTACTCTATAATTTGTTCATGAAATTTTAGCCAAAGTATAAACGTAAGTAACCATTCTACAGAATTCATTACCTTTGTAACTTGTGAGCTCATTACCTTTGTACCTATGTTCAGCTATCAAAACTTGGGGGCCCAGTCCCTGGACCATTACGTACCTCTGTAATCTGTAATACCTTTGTAAATTGTCATGATTGTGACCAGACTTACCTGGAGTTCATTACCTTTGTAAATTGTGAGTTCATTACCTTTGTAAATTGTGAGTTCATTACCTTTGTAAATTGTGAGTTCATTACCTTTGTAAATTGTGAGTTTATTACCTTTGTAAATTGTGAGTTCATTACCTTTGTAAATTGTGAGTTCATTACCTCTGTAACTTGCTCAGCTATCAAAACTTTGGAGTCCAGTCCCTGGACCAATTATGTACCTCTGTAATCTTTTGACTACCCCCCACCCGGATGGGTTTTGGGGTGCATAATAAACATATTAAACTAAACTAACAAGCACAATTCTCCGTTACCACAATTCTACCACCTCTTAACTTTACTTTTACAAAAAGAAATACAACTTTATAAACTACTTATTTAAATTGTGTGTTTATGTGTCTATAGTATAACCTATTATATGAGAAAAATAGGTTTGACCCAGCTGCCTCTCAGTCAAAAGGGTGATAAGTCCTTCTGAATTTAGAGCAAAGTCCCCATCAATTCAAAAATAATTAGGTTTTCCCAGGTAACTGTTACTTATAATACATGTTGGGTCCTATAGCCCCATAAAAAAAGATCACTTGCTACTCTCAGGTGACTTCATTTAAAAATTTCTCCTGCAAGACCAGGACCACACGTTACTGAATTCACAAGCACTATGAGTAAACTGCATGTTGCTACCAGCAGTAACAAAAACCTACAAGAGTTACAGAGACTGTGTTTCCCTACTGACTACTTCTGGACCAAACACCATATACCCATTAAAATTAGGCTAATCACAGATAATACCACAGATCACTACCCTACCTTCCTCATCACAAACCTTGACAAATTCCCCCAAAGGGACTATTTAAAGTCACTTTCAGACTTCACAATGAGGCAGCCTTTAAATAACTTCACAGCAAGTGACAAAACATTGACTGGCACACTGAGCTAGAAATCTTTACAGATATTGACAAAATGTATTAATAATTTTCTAAAAAAGACCCACTGCCCCAAAAAACTAAACAGATGACAGTAAGAGACTGAACAGTCCCTGGCTAACACCCAGCATCCTCAAATCCATAAATACAAAGCACCTATACGAAAAACAGTACGGGAAGGGGTCACATAACCAGAGATCAAACAAAACGTTACTCGTCAATCCTAACCAGCCTGAAAAGAAGGGCTAAAAAACTATATTATGAAAATAGATTATCCAACTTACGAGGTGATATAAAAAGGACTGGAAAACCCTATCAGCAATTCTAGGAACAAAAAGATATCACGAAATAACGAAATTGAATTAACAAAACCAGATGAACCCCAGCTCCCACCAACTGAAACAGCGAACAGACTCAATAATTTCTTTTCCACTATAGGAAAAACCTTGCCAATAAAATCCAAGCTCAGATACCCCACCCAATGACTACCTCACTGGCAACTACCCGAACACACTGTTCCTAGGGCCGACTAACCCTACTAAAGTCTCCCTTATTATCAACACACTAAAAAACAAGACAGGAGATTTAAATACCTTACCACCCTTTATATACAAAAAAGCGTCACAAGTACAGTTAGAAATAGAATTACAAATAGCTAGAGCTTCACTTTAGGAGGTTATTAAAAGAGTATTCAAGAGGTTGCTAGTAGAATTACAATAAGTCAACCATTCACATCATTATGAAGCTCTGTGTAGTCTGCAGTCAAACAAACAAACGGGCTTCCACATGGATAAATTGTCATTTTTGTGGAAATTGGTGTCACGCCCCTTGTGCAGATATCCAAGAACTAGCTACAAACAGTATAAAATAAGGGAAGTGTTTTTGGGTAGGCCCAAATGAGATAAATCTGTGGAATAAAATCACATTGGTATTAAAAGAGAATAACATCAAAGCTTCTTTCATAGAACACCTGGAGGCATTCTACAACAGATGGGAACATAAAAAGTCTGGGGTGGATGGTACTGCCCTTGATGCTGGCCATGTAGTCAGAAACTGTAAGGCTGGAGGTGATGTCCTGGTAGTCAGTAAATGTGGGGCTGATACTGCTGTCCTGGGAGACAGTAATGGTGAAGCTGGAGTTGCTGTCTGGGAGACAGTAATTGTGAAGCTGGAGGTGCTGTCCTGGGAGACAGTAATGGTGAAGCTGGAGATTTTGTCCAGGTAGTCGGGAAATATACGCAGGAGGGAATGCATATAAATGACCCATGGGAGACAGGATCTGTAGTGGGGAAACAAGTGTAGTCAAAGATAAGATAAAACCAATATTGCAAACTAGTAATACCACAGGAATAGCAAACAAGAGGACTCCACTAGCAATAGTGAGCATATATTACCAAAAACAACTGGTGAGAGCTCCATTGTTGGTGCTAGTGAGGATGGGAATAAAAAAGGTAAACATGCCCCAAAAAGGGGAAACAGTCACAAAAAACCCAAAGGGCAACAAACCAAGCCGTGACATACTATGCACTTGGTATCGCAGCATGGGTAATCGGGAAAAACAGAGGGGCCGTGCAACTAGCCCACCCTAAAAAATCCGTGCCCATATGACAAAGGGAAAATGAAAACCCCCTTTCTGTAAGTTTTTCCCCCTGAAATGTGACCTTTTCATACGGAAAGACTGTGCTAAAACTTAAATTCCCCGGGCACCCCATTAAAGGGGACAAAAAGATACAAAAATCCGGGCCGGGGAAAACCCTGGGTAGCCAACCACTAAAGGGGGAAGAGGTTTTTTTAGTCCCCGGGAAGGAAAAAAAACTGGCGGGAAAGGGCAGAAATCGTACCCCAAAAATCCAGTCCCCCCGGAGGGGGAACCACTCGATGGCCCCACTCCAAACCAAAGTACAGATAAAAATTGTGGAAAAAAATTTTCCCCCCCCCAGGACCAACAATCCACCACCCGAGGGCATTTTCATTGCAAAATACAGGGTCTAAACCAGAAAACAAAAAACAAAATCCCTTTCATCCAGGGACTTTGCAGAGGAAAATGCAATGTTCGCGACTTTCAACACCCACAAAAGGATCACTTGGAAAACAAAATATGGATCCCGGTTAAAACCTTGCAATCGACGAGTGAACAGGCAAAGGGGAGGGGACTGGTTTTGTACATCGCGGGTCCTTTTTGAAGAACTCCCCTAAAATGATGTAGGGGAAAGTTTTAGCAGTAAAGGTCGGTCCAAAAAACCTGTCTTTGTGGTAGTCTCAAGCCCGGATGCAAATCCCGCAATTCCGGGAACAGCTGTTAAAAAAATTGACCACTGTCGGGAAAAATCTTCCAGCTCCTCCCCCAAACATCTTCCCCCGGGGGGATTTCAATTTAAAGGGCACCTAATGGGGGAAAATAGCAAAAAAGTTTTGCATAATAACACCAGGAGGGACTCGATGAGAATCACACACACACGAGCTTTTAAATTCTGCACAAAAATTTAATTTAAACCCGCAAAAAAAAAGGCCCACTAGACTGGAGAATAACTAGCCTCATTTCATAACAATAGTCGTATAAATGCACCATATCAAAAACATATACTCAGATCACAAACACAAACGGGTTCAGAATTGGCAGAGCCCCAGACCGCATAAAAAGGGTTGTCAGAAGGGGCATTCACCAAAAAACTTTAATAAAAAAACATAAAGTGGGGGCCCAAATAAACCAAGTCCTAACCCTATAAGCTGGGAAATATAAAAGCAACCAGACCCCAACTTTTGCCTAGAAAAAAATTAATGGTGGCACTCGTTAGGGACAAGGCTTAATTCCCCTTAAAAAAAAAGAGGAGTAGATGCAAAAAAGAAAGAGACGGCGCTCCCCCTTTCAGGGATGGAAAAGAAAACCCGAAACGGGTTAAAAAGGTCAAAATTTTCTGAAATGCGTAGGGAGTCAGGTCAGAGAAATAGAAGCATGAAATTTAAACTAAAGGAATCTTATAGGGTCAGATCCGGGGGGAAAAACTAAAAAGCCAAAATGAAATCAAAAGAAACCCAAAGTATTTTTCTCCTAACCAAATAAAGTGGAACATCGTCCCGTATTGGGTCCCACTTAAACAAGATGGGTCCACCAGATGACAGCAAGGAAATGAGTGAGCACTCAAGTCCCAATATGACCGTTTTAGCAAGCTGCTAACCGACTGAAAAATCGAAAATCAAATGAAATTTTTTATGGGTGCCACAGAATTTGGTTTAAAACAAGCCTATTTGATTTTATCCTGACGCCAAAAACTTGGAAGGCGAAAATGCATGCCCATGCACTCTGCCCCGGGGGCCAGACCCTGGAAACTCCCGTTTATCAAAAAACTGCAATAAGCCCCCATCACGGCTTTACCATCCTATGGAAAGACTGTGCTATAACTTAAATTGCCAGGCACACCATCTAAAGGGTACAAAAAGATACAAAACATCCAGGCCATGGGAAAACCTGGGTAGCCACAGACACTCAAGAGGAAGAGGTTTTTTAGTGCCAGGAAGGAAAAAAAACTGGCAGGAAATGGCAGAAATCGTACACCAAATCCAGTCATTCCTGGAGTGGAACCACAGTCGAGGCCTCCACTCCAAACCAACAGATACAGATACTAATGCCAGAAAAAAAAATCCCTCCCCATTACAACAATACCACCAGTCCGATGACATTCTTCTTTGCAAATGTACAGGGTCTAAAGCCAGCAACAAACAACAAAATACCTTTCATCCGTGGACTGCTTGCAGAGGCAAAGGCAATGTTCGCGGCTTTCACTGAGACCCACATAAAGGATCACTTGGACAACGAAATATGGATCCCAGGTTACAACCTATACAGATGTGACAGAGTGAACAGGCAAAAGAGGGGGGTTGGCCTGTACATTGCAGAGTCACTTGTTTGCACAGAACTGCTAAATGCCTCAAATGATGTAGTGGAAGTTTTAGCAGTAAAGGTCGAGAACCAAAACCTAGTCATTGTGGTAGTCTACAAGCCTCCGGATGCAACATCCCAGCAATTCCAGGAACAGCTGTTAAAAATTGACCACTCTCTGAAAATCTAACAGCTCCTGCACCCAAAATCTTGCTCCTGGGGGATTTCAACTTAAGGCACCTAAAATGGAGGAATATAGCAAATAATATTGTTGCAGTAATAACACCAGGAGGCAGCTCTGATGAAAACTCACACTCACACGAGCTTTAAAATCTCTGCAAAAAATTTCCCAATTTAAACCAGCAAATAATAGAGCCTACTAGACTGGAAAATTTAACTAGACCTCATCTTCACTAACAATGATGCCCTGATAAAAAAATGTCACCATATCAAAAACCAATATACTCAGATCACAACATAATTGAGGTTCAGACATGTATGCATGGAGCCCAAGACCGACATAATGAGACTAGTCACGAGGGGGCATTCACCAAATTCAACTTCATAACAAAAACATAAAGTGGGACCAAGTAAACCAAGTCCTAACCGATATAAGCTGGGAAGATATACTAAAACAACACAGACCCCAACTTATGCCTAGAACCGATTAACTTGGTGGCACTCGACGTATGCACAAGGCTTATTCCCCTAAAAAAAGGAGGAGTAGATGTAAAATAGAAAGAGACAGGCGCTCCCTTTACAGGCGACAGAAAAGAATAACAGAGCGGCTAAAAGAGGTCAATATACCCGAAATGCGTAGGGAGACACTGGACAGAGAAATAGCAAGCATCGAACTTAAGCTAAAGGAATTTTTATAGGAGTCAGGAATCGCGGGAAGAACTAAAAGCCATAAATAAATCGAAAGAAACCCAAAGTATTTTCTTTTTCCTAAGCCCCAAAACAAAGTCGAGAACAACATCCAGTATTGGGGCCCCCACTTAAAACAAGATTGGGTCCTACACAGATGACAGCAAGGAAATGAGGGGAGCTACTCAAGTCCCAATATGACTCAGCTTTAGCAAGCCGCTAACCAGACTGAGAGTCGAAGATCAAAATGAATTTTTTATTAGAGAGCCACAAAATTTGGTTAACACAAGCCTATCCGGTGTTATCCTGATGCCAAATGACTTCGAACAGGCGATAAATGACATGCCCAGGCACTCTGCCCGAGGGCCAGACTCATGGAACTCCGTGTTCATCACGAACTGCAAGAAGCCCCTATCACGAGCCTTTTCCATCCTATGGAGAGGGAACATGGACACGGGGGTCGTCCCACATGTTACTAAAAACAACAGACATAGCCCCACTCCACAAAGGGGGGCAGTAAAGCCATCAGTTACACAACCCAGGGCAACATGGGTTTAGAACAGGTTGCTCCTGTCTGTCTCAACTACTGGATCACTATGACAAGGTCCTAAATGCACTAGAAGATAAAAAGAATGCAGATGTAATATATACAGACTTTGCAAAAGCCTTCGACAAGTGTGACCATGGCGTAATAGCGCACAAATGTGTGCTAAAGGAATAACAGGAAAAGTCGGTCGATGGATCTATAATTTCCTCACTAACAGAACACAGAGAGTAGTAGTCAACAGAGTAAAGTCCGAGGCAGCTACGGTGAAAAGCTCTGTTCCACAAGGCACAGTACTCGCTCCCATCTTGTTCCTCATCCTCATATCTGACATAGACAAGGATGTCAGCCACAGCACCGTGTCTTCCTTTGCAGATGACATCCGAATCTGCATGACAGTGTCTTCCATTGCAGACACTGCAAGGCTCCAGGCGGACATCAACCGAATCTTTCAGTGGGCTGCAGAAAAACAAAATGAAGTTCAACGATGAGAAATTTCAATTACTCAGATATGGTAAACACGAGGAAATTAAATCTTCATCAGACCGAACTTGCAGACGAAAATCACTCACTACGAAAGCAAAAGACTTGGCAGACGATGCAACATCCCCCAATGAAAAGCAAGGGTGTCATTAGCACGTTAGATACCATACAATAAGTGTCAGGGGCCCGAGACTGTTCAACTGCCTCCCGGCATACATAAGGGGGATTACCAACAGACCCCTGGCAGTCTTCAAGCTGGCACTGGACAAGCACCTAAAGTCGGGTCCTGACCAGCCGGGCTGTGGCTCATACATTGGTTTGTGTGCAGCCAGCAGCAACAGCCTGGTTGATCAGGCTCTGATCCACCAGGAGGCTTGGTCACAGACCGGGCCGCGGGGGCGTTGACCCCCGGAACTCTTTCTAGGTAAACTCCAGGTATGGAGAGGGAGCATGGACACGGGGGTCGTCCCACAGTTACTAAAAACAACAGACATAACCCCACTCCACAAAGGGGGCAGTAAAGCAATAGCAAAGAACGACAGACCGATAGCACTAACATCCCATATCATAAAAATCTTTGAAAGGGTCCTAAGAAGCAAGATCACCACCCATCTAGAAACCCATCAGTTACACAACCCAGGGCAACATGGGTTTAGAACAGGTCGCTCCTGTCTGTCTCAACTATTGGATCACTATGACAAGGTCCTAGATGCACTAGAAGACAAAAAGAATGCAGATGTAATATATACAGACTTTGCAAAAGCCTTCGACAAGTGTGACCATGGTGTAATAGTGCACAAAATGCGTGCTAAAGGAATAACAGGAAAAGTTGGTCGATGGATCTATAATTTCTCACTAACAGATTACAGAGAGTAGTAGTCAACAGAGTAAGTCCGAGGCAGCTACGGTGAAAAGCTCTGTTCCACAGGTACAGTACTCGCTCCCATCTTGTTCCTCATCCTCATATCTGACATAGACAAGGATGTCCAGCCACAGCACCGGTCTTCCTTTGCAGATGACACCAGAATCTGCATGACTGTGTCTTCCATTGCAGACACTGCAAGGTCCAGGCGGACATCAACCAAATCTTTCAGTGGGCTGCAGAAAAACAATATGAAGTTCAACGATGAGAAATTTCAATTACTCAGATATGGTAAACACGAGGAAATTAAATCTTCATCAGAGTACAAAACAAATTCTGGCCACAAAATAGAGCGAAATACCAACTTCAAAGACCTGGGAGTGATCATGTCAGAGGATCTCACCTTCAAGGACCATAACATTGTATCAATCGCATCTGCTAGAAAAATGACAGGGTGGATAATGAGAATCTTCAAAACTAGGGATGCCAAGCCCATGATGACACACTCAGGTCGCTTGTTCTATCTAGGCTGGAATATTGCTGCACAATAACAGCACCTTTCAAGGCAGTGGAAATTGCTGACCTAGAAAATGTACAGAGAACCTTCACGGCACGCATAACGGAGATAAAACACCTCAATTACTGGGAGCGCTTGAGGTTCCTGAACCTGTATTCCCTGGAATGCAGGCGAGAGAGATACATGATTATATACACCTGGAAAATCCTAGAGGGACTAGTACCAAACTTGCACACGAAAATCACTCACTACGAAAGCAAAAGACTTGGCAGATGATGCAACATCCCCCCAATGAAAAGCAGGGGTGTCACTAGCACGTTAAGAGACCATACAATAAGTGTCAGGGGCCCGAGACTGTTCAACTGCCTCCCAGCATACATAAGGGGGATTACCAACAGACCCCTGGCAGTCTTCAAGCTGGCACTGGACAAGCACCTAAAGTCGGTACCTGACCAGCTGGGCTGTGGCTCGTACATTGGTTTGCGTGCAGCCAGCAGTAACAGCCTGGTTTATCAGGCTCTGATCCACCAGGAGGCCTGGTCACAGACCGGGCCGCGGGGGCGTTGACCCCCGGAACTCTCTCCAGGTAAA
Source organism: Cherax quadricarinatus (assembly GCF_026875155.1). NCBI lineage: Eukaryota > Metazoa > Arthropoda > Malacostraca > Decapoda > Parastacidae > Cherax > Cherax quadricarinatus. Next base: position 3,542 of record NW_026495383.1, on the reverse strand, counting down.
CTCCAGGTAAGTACTATCACCAATCATTGCAACACTCTTTAACAAATCCATAGAATCCTCTACCTTCCCTACAGTTCTCAAAACAGGAAGGGTCACCCCGATCCATAAAGGAGGAGACCAAACAGACTTGAATAACTATAGGCCAATATCCAACTTACACCCTCTCTCTAAAATCTTCGAAAAATTAATTCATAAGCGAATCTATTCCTACCTCTTCTCCCACAACATACTCAACCCCTGTCAATTTGGGTTCAGGCCTAATAAAAATACTAATGATGCTATTATACACATGCTAGAACACATATACACTGCAATAGAGAAAAAAGAAGCCCCACTGGGGATCTTCACAGACTTACGTAAAGCTTTTGATACAGTTGACCATGACTTGCTCCATATAAAATTGCCATGCTATGTTATAAGAGGGCACTCCCTCAACTACCTAAAGTCTTACCTCAGTAACAAAAGCCAGTATGTGTACACAAACGGGGCAAACTCTTCAGCACAGCCAATTACAGTTGGTGCCCCACAGGGAAGTGTCCTAGGCCCTCTTCTCTTTCTCATATACATAAATGACCTACCAAATGCATCACAACTACTCAAACCCACACTATTTGCAGATGACACTACATACGTCCTCTCTCACCCGAGCCCAGTCACGCTAGCCAATACTGTAAATACCGAATTACAGAAAATATCTACCTGGATGAGTACTAACAAACTTACTCTAAACATTGACAAAACCTACTTCATTCAGTTTGGTAACAGAGCTACAGACGTCCCTCTTAACATAAAGATAAACGGATCACCTATCACAAAACTCACAGAGGGAAAATTCTTAGGAATCCACCTTGACAATAGACTCAAATTTCAAACACATATACAACAAATTTCCAAAAAAAATTCCAAGACCATAGGCATACTATCGAAGATATGGTACTATGTTCCAGAGTCAGCCCTCATGGCCCTATATCACTCACTTATTTATCCCTTTCTCACCTATGGAATTTGTGCATGGGGCTCAACAACAATAAACCATCTCAGACCATTAATTACCAACAAAGGCTGCAGTCAGAATGATAACAAATTCCCACTACAGGCAGCACACTCCACCAATATTCAGAACTCTAAACCTACTCACCATTCAAAACATCCATACTTATTACTGCACCTACTACATTCATAGAACACTTAATTCTGATATAAACCCTCCCCTCAAATGTCTCCTTACCAACACCTCAACAGAACACACGACCATAACACAAGGCACAGATCACTCTTGATGTTCCTCGAGTCTATCTCACGCTATGCAAAAACTCAATGCACATAAAAGGCCCTAAAATCTGGAATTCATTACCTGTGAATATAAAAGAAACACTGTCTGTTTATAAATTCAAGTCTCTTCTCAAAAATCACTTACTCACCCACAACTAAATAAATACTGAATAATTGTATCTCATAAATTGTATCTCGTAAATGTTTCTCATTATTGTATCTCATAAATGTCTAACCTGTGACCCAATCAAACTTTATTTTTTAATTACATTACCTAACAGAATACTCCAATCTACTGAATGATCAGCAACACAGTAAATGACCATATGACCTGTCTTTGTAATACTCATTGTGCTAAATTGTTATCTGTTTACATTATTATAATCAAAAAGAAGCGCTAAGCCATAAGGGCTATACAGCTATCTGTTTACAATAATGTATTACCACTGAATATATCATTGCTTAGTTAATCTTAAGTTAATTTTAAGCCTGCTCATAATGCTCTGCATACAAGGGGCTTTGGCATGTTGCACTGTAATAACTTTGTACTTCACTGTATCATGTTCAAATTAATAAATAAATAAATAAATAAATAAATAAATAAATAAAGTCTGAGGAAGCCACAGTGAAAAGCTGTTCCACAACGCACAGTACTCCCTCTCATTTATGTGACCCCCTCTGTACTGTTTTTCATATCGGTGTTTTGTATTTATGGATTTGAGAATGCTGGGTGTTAGCCAGGGACTGTTCAGTCTCTTAGCTGTCATCTGTTTAGTTTTTTTTAGGGCAGTGCTTGTTATAAAGGTATTGGGTCTTTTTTAGAAAATTATTAAAACATTCGTCAATATCTGTATAGATTTCTAGCTCAGTGTGTCAGTCAATGTTTGTTACTGCTGTTGTGAAGTTATTAATGGCTGCCTCATTGTGAAGTCTGAAGGTGACTTTAGTAGTGTCTTGGGGTATTTTACCAAGAGTTGTTATGAGGAAAGTAGGGTAGTGGTCTGTGGTATTATCTGTAATTATGCCTGATTTTAAAGGGATATGGTGTTGGTCCAGATGTGGTCAAGTAGGGAAACACTAGTCTCTGTAACTCTTGTAGGTTTTGTTACTGTTGGTAGCAACATGCAGTTACTCATTGTGTTTGTGAATTCAGTAACGTGTGGGTCCTGGTCTTGCAGGAGATTTATATTGAAGTCACCTGAGAGTAGTAAGTGATCTTTGTTCATGCGTGCATCAGTTATCATACTTCCTAGGTTTTGACTAAATTGGCTAATGTTTGATTGTGGAACTCTGTAGATGTTTATCACTGTGAGAGGTTTTTGTAGGTATTTGGATTTGAATTTAGCTATTATATATTCCCCATGTTCATCCTTGTGCAAGTATTAGTGATACATTCTAGTTGGTCTGAGTAGTATACAGCAGTGCCACCCCCTTGTTGGTCTGGCCTACAGTTGTGTATGGCTGTGTAACCAGGAATGGCATAGACATCTGTAGTATCAGGCTTTAGCCAGCTTTCAGTTAGTGTAATGATGGACATATTGGCATGCAAGGAATTTAGTAATGCTAGGAGGTCATCATAATGCTTGCTTAAAGATCTGATATTGTAGTTAAAGATAGTTATGTTGTTGTTGGCTCTGAGAAGTGCCTTTGATTGCTCTGCTGTGTAGTAATTACAGTAACTGTTTGAATCATTTAAGTCATTAAATAAGAGGTTGGTATCAGGATCAATGCTTGTAATCATAAGATTTGTAGTGAATTTATAGCTAGAATTAAGTAAAAAATAAAGTAAATATTCTAAAGCTAAAAAAAAAAAATAGCACCTGAATTATTTAACAAATGTAAAAATAATGAGCTAAGGTAGTTTTTTAAAGCTAAAATAAAGGAGACTATATAAAAGGGACTAAAATAATTTGTGGTGAACAAATAAAGTGATGATCAAATAATGGAGCTTGGGAATATGAGAATAGATAGTACTTTAAAGGTAATTCTTTAAAGTTAGAATTATAATATAAAATTATAATATAAAAGGGACTAATATAAGTTGTGGTGAACAATAAAGTGGTAATCAAATAATTGCACTAAGGTCTAATATAATGACTTTTGTGGAGTCTATGTTTTGAGCTAGAATGAGCTATAGTACAACTAGATTTAATCTTCATTGACTTACGTAAAGCTTTTGATACAGTTGACCATGACTTGCTCCACGTAAAATTGTCACACTATGGTATTAGAGAGCACTCCTCAACTACCTCAAGTCTTACTCAGCAACA